>JAHZNC010000528.1:0-14113 GCA_027744095.1 Zhuqinia jingwanae | reverse complement strand
TGTGCTTGTTTTTGTTATTTTACAGAGTCTTGAGGAGAAAGTCAGTTCAGTATCTGCTGGGTTGGCTGCCCCACCACCTCCACCACCTATGCCTGGGTTAGACGCAGGGCCACCACCACCACCACCTCCTCCTCCTATGTCTGGGTTAGATGCAGCTCCACCACCTCCTCCTCCTCCTCCAATGCCTGGTGGTCCGCCTCCTCCACCTATGCCCGGTATGGGTGGACCGCCTCCTCCACCACCTCCTCCAATGCCCGGTATGGGCGGTCCACCACCTCCTCCAATGCCCGGTATGGGCGGTCCACCTCCTCCTCCTATGCCTGGTATGGGCGGTCCACCTCCTCCTCCACCCCCTCCCGGGATGGGTGGTCCCCCACCACCTCCACATTTACCAGGTAATGCAGCAAATGCACCACTACCATTCCCACCTCCACCACTTCAGACAAAGCCAGGTGCGTGTTGTACATATCACTTCACTGCTTTTTTTATGTAAATATATTTTGTAATCCGGGAGTGTGTGTTTGTTGGGAGACTCTCGTCACGTGTTTAATGGTGGTCATGCAATTGCAGCATTCCGAAAGCGACAGATTAACCCTAAACTTCCAATGAAACCGTTGTACTGGTCAGCAAAGCGTAATCCAAAGGAAGGTGCGTTGTGGGATAAGTTGGACGAGATTCAGATCGAGGTTGACGAGTTCACGGAACTGTTTAGCAGGCAGGTCGTTGAGAGGAAGCTCAAGAAGAAGGAGCAAGAGGTCGTCAAACAGCCGAAAGTCACGCATGCAAAGCTACTTGACAGCAAGAGGTCTCAGAACGTTGGGATACTCATTAAAAGTCTGAACCTGGATATTGAGACCGTTAGGAACGCCGTTATGGAGTTTGATCTTAGTAACGTCGATCTTGAGACCGTTGAGAAGGTTTATGAAAGTGTGAGTGGGATTGGGTGTTAATTGGGGGTTTTAATTGGGATTTTATTAAAGTTTTTACTAAGTTAAGTTGTTGGTTTAACAGCGTCCGACGCCGGAAGAGCAAACGCTGCTGGGTGACCATGTTCAGTCGACGCCTGAAATACCGTTGGACAAACCCGACCAGTTCGTGTACGACCTTTCGTGCATCCCCAATTTTTCGGATCGTATCGTCTGCCTTACATTTACGTGCACGTTTTTTGAAAATTTAAACACTATCACGACAAAGTTGTCTAATCTTCGGCTAGTCTGCAATCTTCTCACAAACTCGACAGAACTCAAAACTATACTCCCTTCATGAAGGAGATTGATAAGAAGGACGGGGATAAGAAGAAGCCGGTTCTTGAGGAAGGGGTCGCTCTTAGTCATCAGGATCTTGGGAGTTTGCCAGTCCCGGAGCCGAGTGATGTGGAGCGAGCTAGTTTGATCAATTTTGATGAGGTGGATGGGGAGGTCAACAAGTTGAAGAGGGAGTTGGAGAGCTGCTCTGCGAGGGTGGATAAGGTGGTTAAAGCGGATGAGTCAAGTGCGGAGCCTTTCAGGACGAAGATGAAGGAGTTTGTGGAGAAGGCGGGGAAAGATATCGTGGAGCTGCAGGAAACTTTTACCGGGACGGAAAAGACTTTCCAGACAACGCTCACGTATTTTGAGTTCTCTCCGAAAAAAAGGGAGACGGCTACTCAGGAGTTTTTTAGTCTTTGGGTTCAGTTTTGTAATGATTTTAAGACGATATGGAGGAACGAGCAGCAGAGGTTGTTGAAGGAGCGGGTTAAGAATGCGGAAAAGATTGTTAAACAGAAACGGGGCAGTTTGCTCGGGTTCATTACCAAGAAACCTAAGCAGCAGGGGGGATTGGTGAGTTTGGGGTATTAGATGTATTGTTAGGGGTGGGGAGAAATGTTAATTTGTTTTGGTTTTTTTGTTTTGCAGAAGGACAGGTTCAAGAAGAAGATGTTGGAGGAGGAAGACGCATGACTGTGATAGTGCGACAACGTGCATGAATCTCTTTTTCTATTTATACTTTATGCTTCGCTATTTAATAAATCGTTTATTCACATTATTACACTTCCGTTACACAACTCATTTTATTCACATAAACATGTCATCAAAACCATCGGGCATGCGCTCGTGATCAGGGTTTGGGAAGCCAAATGGGAGGGGAGGTGCACCTCCTCCTCCTCGGAATCCGCCTCGGGGTCCGAATCCACCTAGGGGACCTATTGGGTCGAATCTAGCGCCTGGAGGGATTCCCTGGGGGAGGTTTGGTCGGCGGAAACCTCTTGGATCCATTAGCATGCCGCCACCGATAATGGAGGAGAATGGGTCTAGGTCGGACCGGCCAATGTCACGGAGCGGGTTGTGTTGCGGGAGGATTCTTTCAGATCGGAGAGGGTCCGTGATCGAGGAACGGGAAGCGCGCTCTTGCTCAAGTCGGGCTTCACGGGCGGATGAGAGAGAGGCTTCTTGAGATTTTGATAGGTTTGAAGAGTAGGGGGATTTTCTGTTGGGGGATAGAGGTTTTTTTTTGTTAATTTTGTGATTAGATTTAGGAGAAAATTGAGAGATTGTTATAGGATTTGAGATACTTACGGTTCCTTGTACACGTCAACCTTTCTGGCGTCTTCTTCATCTTTTAGCAGCTCGTTCTTCACGATACCCTCTAGTTTCCAGAGGTGGGGCACGTGGAACACTAGCCCAATGTCCCGTTGGGATTCTTTAACTGCGCTGATGTTCACGTACTCGTCAATATTCATTGTGGTGACAGAGCTTTTAGGCTTGTCAGGCTTATCAACCTTGTCAATGTCGTCGGTTATTAGGACTGCTGCGAGGTCGTCTGTGCTCAGCTCTTGAACCTTTAACGTTAGCGTTCGGTCTGTTTTAGCGTTCTTGTACTTTAGCTCGATATAGCGGGAGGAGGCACCATCCCGCTGGGATATCTGAGACGGCCAATTTGAAGGGAGGCGTTCTGTTGGGGAACCTGTGTTTGACTCCAGCCGCAAGTGGGTTGTGTGCACTTTTGGGAGAGGGTAGGGTGGTGGTTAAAATTAAAAGGTTAGGTAGAATTAAATTTAGGGTTAGGTTAAGTTTTTTTTTTGGTGGGGACTTACGTATTGACCAGTGGACTGCTAGGATGAAGGCTGCGAATGGGCTGGTACAGTCCGCTGGGAACTCGTGGGTGAAAAGCACCTCCATACCTGGTGGGGGGATGGATGGCGCTGTCTCTTCTGGATCTTCCTTTGATGACATCGTTTTTATTGGTTTATTACACTCGCGAGTTTAGAAAGTAAACTTTAAAACTTTATACTTTGTAAAATTAAATTGGGATTAATTAATTATAAANATTAAATTGGGATTAATTAATTATAAATGTTGGATTTTTATGTAGCTGTTAAGAAAAGTTTAAGGTTCTCTGTAAAAGAAGAAGGGACAATGACAAGTTGTTTAGTCTTCAGCTGACGTTTTTGTCATTTTGGGATGTTTAATTTGGCGGACTGGTTGTTGGGGAAACTTGAGAATAGAAGCGTATGTATTTTGTTGTGTGTGGTGTCATAGAGTGACTCAGCAGATTTTGTTTTTTTTGACAGGATTTGTGTTTTGTGTGAATTGATGTAAATTATTTTGGAATTATTTAAGGTGCTAAATTAGGGTGCTTTGTCTAACATGCCTGTCAAGCACGTTCATTCCGAGTCGGAGGTTAATGCTCTGTTTTCCTCGGGGGATCAGAGTGCCAGCCGTTGCTTTCTTGTCGATTACAGTGCGGAGTGGTGAGATTTAATCAGTCGTTTACTAATTTTTTGAGAGTGTTTATGGTTTATTTGCAGGTTTTTTATATATTTTCAGGTGCGGGCCATGTAAAAATATTGCGCCTGTGTTCGAGACGCTGAGTAACAAGTATGGGCACGCATGCTTTCTCTTTGTTCATGTCGATGTTGACGAGTGTCCGGATCTCGCTCAGGCTCAAGGGATAAGGGCCATGCCCACTTTTGTGTTTTACAAGGTAAATTAAAGAGGGTTAGAATTGGGTTGAGGAGTTTAATGGTTGGTAAATGTTAATGAATTGTTAATGATGTGGATGTAGAACTCTCTGTCAACGGAACTGGCTAGAATCCAAGGAGCGGATGCGAGTGGGCTGGAATCAAAGATCAAGGAGTACTCTACCCAGTTCCAGGCTTCCTTTGCGGGGAGTGGGAATAAATTAGGGGGCAGTGGGGGTACCCCTGCTGATGTCACTGCTTCTGGGAGTACTAACCTGTCTGCGGATGAGATTGTTCAGATATCACAAGCTAATGTTGAGTACTCGCTCAGCGCTTGTTGTCGGGTTGGGTTCAGGTTCCAGCCGGGCGTCAGTGGTGGGGTACTCGCAGGGTCAAAGTGAGTGGATACTATTGGATATTATTTAGCTAGGGTTTTTTTTATTAATGGTTAATTTTTTTGTGCTTTGCAGACCTTTTGTTCGGATAAACGGGTTAGACTCTGTGTCGAAATTGAGGCTATTCGTTGACTCGCTTCTGGAGCTGGGCGGAGTTGGATCTCGGTCTTATGAACTTGCACAACGCTTATCCACCACAAAAGCTAGATGAGGATAGGACCATCAACGAGAGCTCCGTTGCTGGTGCTGTTGTTGTCGTCAAGTTTATCTGAATGCTTTGAATATAACCGTGCCTTTTTCCGTGATCATGATATTTAAAAAAAAAACATTAGAAAGCTGTCTCGGGTTTAAAGCCATTTTATTTACATGTTTTGTTTTTACAAATTATTTCGTTGAAAAAAAAAATAAATTACTCGAGTTAATCGTTGTGATTGATTTCGTTTAAATATTTAGAGTATTTTGTTGTGTTTACCCCTCTTAGCACCGTATTCTTAGCTAAAATAATTTAAAAAATGGTATGTTTTAATAGAGACCACTTGGCAGGTCAGTTACACGCTCGAGTAAACTAGGGCTGCTCCCACCTCCACTACTCCCGTTATTCCCCCCGTTACTGCTACTCCCTAAATCGTTGTAGCTGAGGTTAGTGACCTTATTGTCCCCGTTTGGCTGTTTGCTGACCAAGCTTATCTGAAACGTTTTCTGGGGATGGGAATGCACCTGGGTCTGCTGGTTTCTTTTCTTGTTTTTACTGAATATCCCACCTCCGCTGTTACTCGGGCTAGCTCGTTCTACGACACCCTTTTGTGCCTTACCACCCGAGCCACTGCTGAACCTGTTCATTCTGTAGTCTTGGAGCACCACTAGGCTATTTGGTTGCTCCCTTGATTTCTCAGGGCATGGGTACTTCCACTTTAGCGTGAAATTGTCTAGGTTCTCTGTAGACCTGCTAACTTTTCTAGTTTCTTGGTGGGAGTCTTCCCCCCAGTGAGCTTTGTGCTCCAGCTTTGTGCTCTTGAAATTAGCAAACTTGCTTGCCAGTCCCGACGTGTTAAAGTTTGGTAGCGTACTGAACACGTTACTGTTTTCCAGCTGCTGGACAACGTGCTTCACGCGCATGGGCGAGTCTGTCGTGCAGTCAGTGTCAGAATTATTATTGTGCTCTATCGTTGTCGATGGATCAGATTCGAAAAGATTGGGCTCGCTCCGCACGGGACGGGGATGGTTCATCTCATAGCGGGGGAGCATTGGTCGGTTCTTTAGCACCGGAACTATCTCGCTTGTGCTCTGCGTTCCAGTGTTTGAGCTGTTGTTCTCTTGAAACAGCTCGTTGTTCACAATGTTGTGCAGGTCTTCTAGGATTCTGGTGAATTTGCTCTGCTTCCTCTTCTGAATCAACTGGAGTTACGATGTGGTTTATTGGGGTTGAGCAGGTCATCGCACGAGGGGTAGACTTCTTTTTTGTGTACTTCTGGGGGGAGGATGTCGAGGCAGAAGAGTTGTCGTGTTTCTGTGCAAGTTAACGTTATTCAATTTAATTATGCACAGGATAGTTATTTAGAACGAGATATTTAAATGTAAATCGAGGGATTGCAATTTACGCAAGATCTCTTAAAGTTAACACGTTACCTTAATCTTATCCTTCAAGGTAGCGATTTCCTGTTGTAACATAGCAACGCTATTCCTCAACTGTGAATTCTGCCTGACGACGGTATCCACGTCAACGATAACTCTATCCCACTCGTCCAGCTCTTGGAGTACTAATCTTGATTCTCTCGCGGGGGATAGCTCTGCACTCTATACTCAGGTTATACAAAAGTGTCAGTTAAACCAATCCCGATAGTTAAAAAGTGTCAGTTAATAAATTCAACAAACAATTAAGTGATTATCCAACTAACCTTCCTCATGACATCAACGTTAAATCCAGCCTCCTCCAACTCGACCTGCAAGTAAACGCGATACTTTGCACTGGGCGAGGACGCTACAAAACTCCTTAGGAACCTGATCCCTGTGGCTTGAAAGGTACCTGCAGCAGCACTAGAGATAGCCCCAACAAGCACCTTACACCTGATTGGTTCGCCAAGCCTCAAGCGTAGCGTACTAACTGCTTCACTGACTTTAGCGTGTGCGTCAGGGCCGCCCTGCTCGCAAACGTTTGTGAGAATCTCCAGAGCTAGGACTCTGGTACTGGTGTTGGTGCTGACGGTGCAGTGAACTACCGGGTATAGCCCGTGAGCGTATCCTAGCAACTTTGGAATTGCATCCATGTTCCTCATCATCAGGGATATGCACTGCACGCATGACCTCTCGTCAAGAACCAGTTTCCTTTGTTCTCGGAGTCCCTGGACGTGGTCAAGCGCTTCGTGGATGTTGCGCAGAGCGTCCAGGATGCATGTCACCCCGTCGCTTTCTCCACACACGAATTCCTGGACAAAGGACGGGAAGGCGGAGCGTAAATCAGCTTCCAGTTTGAATAGAAGCTCGCTCCCGTTTATAAACTTTTTCATTGACATCTCAGGCATCTTTTGGTGCTTGTTCATGTCGATCAGGCCTTGGCCAGGGATCAGGGGTGGGTGGGTCGTCGAGTGCTCTAGGATCAGGGATGTTGGGGAGACTTGGGGGTGGTGGGGAAGGTTCAACGAGGATGTGAACAGGAGACGCAGAGCTAAGAGGATATTTTTTTAAAATTATTTTATAATTTAATTTTAATGAGATTTAAAATGACAAATTTAGTGTGTAATTTTTAAATGCAAACCTGCACAGTAGTCTTCAGAGTTGTAGAGAGGGGGTCTAAGGGATGCCCCATCTTTGCCATTCGTCGCTGGGTTATTCGCTGCAGCGTTTGCAGCGTTACCCAACGGGTTTGCGTTAGTTGGGGGCATAATTATTATACTTTGTAAAAATAATTTTCTATTTAATATTCAATTAAATGATCATTATTAAAAAATACGTATTTTGAAGATTTTTACAGCTTTTTCTTAAAATAAATGATCTGTGCACCAAGGATCACAACCAAGTTTAATAAGTTGGTAAAGCACATTAAACCCCCCCAAAAAAAACTGCGTAATCTCAATCAATTAAACTACCAAAAAAAATATGTACCCTAGACCTATTAATAAAAACAAGTCATTGTTGATCAACACAATGGATCGCTTTAATAATATTTCGCAATAATAATAAAAAATGGTTTAGCGTGTGGGGGTGGATATATAACTAAATGCACGCACGTACACGTATTAATTAATGAAGCGTAAGCGTTGATGAGAATTTTATTTTTTTGTGTAAAAAAGGGTCAAGTTTTTTGTCTTGTGAGGTGGCTTTGTGTTATGATGATGATGATGGTGGTGGGGGTTGTGAATCACAACTTGTGATGGGGTTGATAAGTTTATAATCTTTGGTATATACGCTTGAATGCGTGTGCATTTTTTACAGTCGTGTATGTTCACGGTAAAATGCCAATTTCTGTATTTATTTTTTTAGGTAGTGTTGTGTGCGCGAGCCTTTGTGTAATAGTAACGCAACGATTTTAGGTTTATTCGCTAAGGGAGTCGCTTGTGCAAATGCATTTTATTGCGCTGGGGTGTAACGGGAGTTTGGGTGGTGGTGAGGTGGGATCGTGAATGTGTAAGTGAAGGGGTTGCATTGTTGAGAGATGGATGATATATGAAGGTTTCTTTTGTTGGGGGTTTAGTAGTTTAGCGTACGGTTTGGTTGCAACATGTTGCATTGTTGGGTAGGTAACAGAGGAATACGTTAGGATGAGTGTGTGTGTATACGCTTCTGTGGTTGCGAATATGATCGCTGTTGCTGCGATGGTGATGATGATAAAAAAAAAAGGAATGTGCTATAGGATTTATGTGATAGGGTTGAAATGAAAGTGTTTCTTGGCAGGAGAATCGCTTAATTGTGAAGGGGTTGTTGTGTTGTGCGTTTCTATAGGGATGTAAGTTCTTTTTTATTACAGTCATTTAACTGTACTTGTGGGTGGGGGTTAAATGCTCATCATGATGTGCGTGTATTTACGCGTGATTGAGATTTGGATTGATGTCATAGTAATTTTAGGAGCTTTATTCTTTTTAAACTTATCCAGCAAGCATGACTTTTTACATGTTTTACAAATATATATTCTTTTTAAAATAAATGTCGTTTAATGGCCTCCAGCGTGAGGGTTGCTTTCGTCGAAATTTATAATTGCTATGACGCTGACGTATGTTCCTGCGAAACATCCTACGCAACCGAATATTAGGAGGAGGCTGTCTTTGATCATTCTCCATCTCATGGGGCCGTAGCCGATCTCGTAGTGCGTGCACAAGGAGAAGATTGGGGGGAGGATAAGCCCAAGGGCTGCGGTGCATAGGGCTCCAACGAAAGAGATTACGAGTCCGAGGTTAGGGATCAGGACTGCTAGCGCGACTGTGTGTATGAGGATATAAAATTGTGGGGTTAGTTATGACCGTTTCTATGGGGATATTTTTGGATGGATGTTTTTGTACTTACAAGTGAGTATCACGAGAATGGTCCTGTACACGATCTCGGCACCGACTTGAGCGTTTTTAGGGATCCTTGATTCGATGAATGGCCAAGAGATGGAGATTGGGATGTAGAATTGAAGCGCGTACGAGAGGAAGATGCTTGCTGACATTACGATTCGAACTGACATGGCCAAGTATTCACCTTCTGGTAGGTTTAGAGTGATTGAGCCTACTGAGTCGTCTCCGTATTTTAGGTAGCCGAAAAATCTTTGATTTGGTAGAGGATGGGATTTGTTATTAGAGGGGGGTCAGGTTTTTTTTTTGGGGAAAAAATTTGATAATAAAAATTGGTGTGAATTTGAAGGCTTACCCGACGGCGAGGTAGGTCAGACCTACGATAAACATTGAAATGTTGAGCACTCCACAGAAACCTCCAAAGTCTTCTGGGTTCTTCATTTTGTTTTCCAGGGGGAGGATCTATTGTGGGAAATTGGGTTTTGGTAGGGGTTGGAGATGATTAAAGAGTTTTTATAAAATAAAAGTTGGTGTGAGCTTACCATTCCGATTCCTTCGAATGCGTAGAGGGCAGTGCCAAAGTAGAGAGGGATAGAGGACCAGGAGTTGAACACCACGTAAAAGTTTGGGCGCTCTTCGGATAACCCGTGCATGTCTTGGAAGATGTAGTAGAAAATTATACCGAGTCCGATTGACATGAACACGTTGGCGATTGACATTACAGGGGCCAGGTACTTTAGGTTGCGGATCCAGTTTAGGAAAATTAGGGGAAGTAGCAGGATCGAGAGGTACGTCTTTACTGACATGTCGTAGTGGAACTCTTCGAGGATTATCTGTGTGAAGGAGATTATATTATCCATTACATTAGATTAGATGTGTAGGTGAATTAGATGTTTTTGATTTTTGAAAATTGAACAAGGGGCTCACGATTCTGAGGTTGGTGGCGACGAACACGTAGTAGACACAACAGAATCCGATTTGGGTGGCGCACAGGAACGCGTCAATTATAATGCGGGCTGCTCCAGAGATTGGGCGGAGGAACGGGGGACCGTACTTGAAAGAGAGCTCACCCACTTCGGCAAAGTTGAGGTATGGGGTTTTCGTCCTCTTTGTTAGGATTCGGCTGCATTGGAGCTGGTGGTGGGGAAGATGGATAAATTTAAAAAAAAATTTGTTAATTTTAAATTATTGAATTCATATTTTGTTTACTCACGAGGATGTGCATTGTGTGCACGCAGATTATTCCGATAAACACAAGGCCTGCGGAACCTACGATAAGACCGGCTGTGGGGGAGGGTTTTAATTGTTGTTAATTTTTGACTTTTTAATTGTTTGTTAGAATGTTTATAATTTAATAATTGGGCGTTTGTTAGTTATTAGTGGATTTACCGTTTTTGAATGCTTCTGGCATGGCGAGGATGCCGGTGCCTATGTTGCCTTTCAGCAGGTGGATTGCCGTGTCCAGGTTTCTGCGTCATTTGCATAAAAAAATTATAAAAATGTGTATAAATAGTGTGGTCTCGAGTTACCCCATATGATTATTGGGTGTAGGGGTTACAGGATTTTTCCATGTAATTGCGCATGTTTTTTTGATGAAAGGAGCTTTTGTGCTGTGGTGTTGAAATTAAAATGGTGTCGATGTCGGATCAAGGACGGCTGGGTCGTTAAAGGAGAGAGAGGAATTTATTGATTTATGGGATTCAATCTCTTTTTATTCGTCACTGTCAGGATCGTGCTTGTTTTTCAATTTTTGTGGTTTACTTAACAGATTTTGGTTAAAATTTATTTTTATTGCACTCACGATGTCGGGTGTTGGACCGATCTATGCTCGTATGGGTCGTAGTCCTCATTGTTCGACTTTTTTGGGCTGTCATCTATTTGGAACGTTTGCATTGGCTGTTGGGGTGGAGGGTCCTTGCTTCTTGTACCGTTTTGGTCGGATTCTACGTCGGCCATTTTCAGGTTTGTTTAACTGGAAAGGTTTTTTTTTATTATTATGGATTGATTAAAAGTATTTTTTTTTGGGGTGAGGAGTATGATGATGATGTGTGGTGCACAGTATTTATTGAGGTTTAAAAATATTTGTAAGTTTGATGGTGTTACTTCGTGGAGAGGAATGATGAGTTTTGTGGTGAGTTACACCCGAGTTCCAGCGCTCGACTGAGTTGATGTTATAAATCCAGAGAGCTCGTTATAATTTATCACACTTATTGCTGCTCGTTTAATGGATTGGGTGAAAGCGTCTGTTATTTGACGTCTTATTACACTTTGTGTACTCTTTTTCAATGTCTTTGAGAGAGATGTGTGCATTTACAAAAGGTCAAGATTGGGAGATGTTTAATTATTTTTGATTAGTTGTACTTTTTTTTTTAGAGGTCAGAGGTTGGGCGTGTTATCGGGATTCTTCTTCAATGCTTTTTTTTGGGGAGAGAAATTGGATATTGAGATTATGTAATATAATCGATCGGATTATATTTTGGTGTAACGTTATATGGGATGGGGTAATCGAGAGAGAGAGAGAGAAGAGTTGTTATATTTTTGGGCAGATTTATTTATCCGTGATGTCACGATAAATAAACGTATGTCTGGGATTAACAAGCGGTTCAGCTTGTAATTTGTGCAAATTAGTGGGTAATTCAGACCAGTTCTCGTGTACGTTTCAACAGATCATTATTATGACCTTTTGACATACATTCATGAACTTGGGGGAAATTTTACATGTTCAGGGGGTCGGGTTTGTGTTATATGCGATTCTTTTTTTTTCTGAAAGGGTTTTCTCATGGATGCCGAAGGGATGTTGCGTAAAGGTATATGATCAGCATCATTTCCTTGTTTTTTAATTCATTGCAAGTTTATGGGGTGGGGTAACGTGCGACAAAGTCTGGAGTTTGGATCAGGATAATTGACGCATGAATTGCGCTTGTTAATGTTGTTAATTACGTGTGAGTTATTTAGTGGATAAATTTGTTGCTGGACAGATCTTTTTTTTTTTTAAATTGGGGGATTAGACTGTCGCATTCATTAATGTCGCCTTGAGCTTGCGTCTGTGCAAAGATTGTCATCGTCATCAGTCTTGGCGGCTTTACTTTTGCATTTATTATATCCGGATCGTTAAAAAAATGTAATTAATTATTTTTTTGAATTGGCGCGTCAGTCGCGTTTGGGGTTGTAAAATTTTGTAGTTTTATCCGCGAAGGAGTGGGAGGAAATTAGCAAATTAATTAGTTTAACAATCGCTGTATGCTAAAGTATCTTTAAAAAAATAAATTAACGAGTTGTGGTAAGTTATCAATGGCTTATCATGTACGATTTAGTTGAATGACCCGTGTTAACACGCCACACTTTAAATCAAGTAGAAAAACATTCTCCACGCTCCATTTCATGTTCACATCTTCCAGATTATTTACAATGTCATTTTCCACGTGAAAACCATTTCCCAACAACACACGGTTCTTGAATACTAACTTTTATTAATTTTTCCATAAACGTGGGGGTATATCTATCTGGGTTAATGAACGGTTTCTAAAATTTTCCGTTTTACTTCTTTTTTTTACTCATTTGGATGCGTGAACAGTAGCTGAATTTGAACACAACACACGTACGCAAATGAGTTTTGCAAATAATTGACATGTGATTGATTTTAACTATTTCATAGATTTTTGTACAGATTAAATTTTTTTTTACTTACCAAAAGTGGAATCCTTTTTTTTTAGCCAAGAAATAAAATATTACACGATTGAATCTCTTAACCCGAATTATACACGAATAAAAAATAAGAATGACACAGAAAGAAAAAAAGTTTAACACGAGTGCTGCAGAATTACAGCCGACTGACTGGAACAAGCGTTATTGCTTTCAATTAAATATGTGCTTAAATACATGGGATTTATGATTTGATGATGGATCAGGAGAGAAATATGTTGTAACATCAATTGTCCGTCTGTCTGCATGTCATCAGTAATTTTCATTGTGAATTTTAAAACATGCTTTGATTTATATTTTTTTGTGTTAAATGTAAAGTAGCGTGTTTAAACGTTTATAAAAAGATCAAAATAATGTGTTGTGTCGCTCCTTGTTGATAACCGTGTTACGTGTGTTACTCATTTAAAACTATTATGATGCGTAACACACGAAACATTTTGAATGTGTTGGCAGAAAAATTATTATACTAAGGAGCTATGTGGCATATACTCTTTTTTTTATGAGAAGGAATTTGATAAGAGAAGCAGAATTAAGTTTGTGGACAAAAAGAAAAATATTGCTGAGATTATGATAATCTCTCAAGTTGGATGGAAGATGAGGTTTAACGTGAGTGGGATATTGTGGTTTTACTCAACATACTAATTGGGTGACTTTATTAAAGCGTCCGGAAATTGGAGGAAAAGTTTGACTTATTTTTATGTTTTAGGTTCTAATTAAATTTTATATTTAGTTTACTGGGGTAACGTGGGATCAAGTATTTTCAACAATTATTATTATCGTCGTTTGTATATAAGTTTGCTACATAAGTTTATAAGTTTACGAGTATTAAAACAGTTAAACTCAACAGTAAATTCCAGTGTTAAATGCGGATCACAACATGAGTTAACAAGATGAAACATAAAGCAATGTAATTATTTAATAGAACTCAAGGGAGAATACAAAAATAAATAAAATAAAGAGATTTGTAGAGTAAGCGTGTTGATTTTCATGTTAATTCGGTTAAAAAAAAAGACGTCATCAGCGTCCATCAAGTGGGGGTCCCCTGTCAAGAGAGAGACACAAGAGAGTCAAGTAGTCAGTCAAGTCAAGTCAAAAGGTAAGAATGAATGCACCTACATGAGTGTTCATTGTGCCCACGCGTGTTTCCTCAAACCGCTACTCCTTCCCCACCCGCTATTCTTGCTGTCCCCTTGCATAAATTTCTTTGCCAAATGAGGAAAGAGCGCGGCTAGTATCTCACGAGGAGGACACTTGTCCACTTTAATCAGTATTTTCTCCATTGATATGTGCCCGACGACTAAATAAAAAAGAACAAGCGTGTTAAACAGGAACACAGATTTTTATTTATTAAACCCCTCATTGTATTAACAATTTTATTAACAGCTAAAAACATCTATCTCTTCCAGCCCCAACCCTTAACCTTCTCTGCCCAACCCCATCCGTAGTGCTGGTGTGGCACACCCCAACCACCATGATGTCCGCCACCATGGTGACCTCCATGGTGTCCTCCACCATATCCACCGCCTCCATACCCTCCAAATCCTCCTCCTCCACCACCACCACCACCCCCATATCCACCCCCATGTCCACCC
>JAHZNC010000527.1:0-15713 GCA_027744095.1 Zhuqinia jingwanae | reverse complement strand
ACTCCAAATATGTCTCATTTTGAATCGTGACCCATTCAATGCTTCTCATCACCCACAATAGGCCATTAACTAACTATTCAATATATTTGTAGTGAGCTCATTTTCTTTGAAGTAACACATTATTATTGCTTTAAACATATAACACGAAACCTTGAATCAAAGAGGGTGCTTTGAAGCCAATTAAGTTGAGCGGAATTATTTGTAGGCTGTTTATTATTGGTCGTGGTAGTGGGCTTCTTTTCTCTTACATCTTTAACTTCAGATTGTTAGGCTCATGTTGCAGCTTGTAAGAAAATAACTGCTTCCACTGATTTTTATCCACGAATCACTCCATAACACACAATTATTGAAGGTTGTGATTTGGAAATTCAATCACAGAAGTGTTAAATGTAGAAGAATATAAAGCAAAAATATGTACCTGTATTCCCTGGAAGGGACTTGTACGGGAAAGCATTCATTAAATATCACATTTTGCAACGTTTACCAGAGTTGTGCTTAATTTCGTACGTGCGCCTACCGCTCGCATGCTAACGAAATTGCTTTAGCCCCTTTCCCACAACACATTGCTTCCTGATCTTTTTCCCTGCTCTTGACACCAAGCTTTATATTCTAACTAAAAATAGGACCACCCACGGAGCTTTGTAATGCTTTGTGGTAATTAAGACACCAACGAATGCATTAGGTACACTAGCACACGTGGTAATACAAAGTTCTTTGCCTCAAACACTAACGCATTCGACGCGCAATTGCTAGTTCAACCGAGAAACAATGGGCATGTATGTATCACGGCATAATACACAAACGCAAAATGAAAAGAAAGTATGTGCACTTACTTTTATGTACTTATTCCTTTTTTTACTGTAATATTTCTTACCTTGCTGGGTCAACAACCGTAACACCACGTCTCCTCCATGTAACAATAGGGGCAGGAACTCCAACTGTCAAGCATGGCATTAAAACATCAGCCTTGTGTGGAGTAGCAATCACCTTGCCAAAAGATATGATCCCTGCAGGAACTGTACAATGAATAAAGAGGACAAAAAACACACTCATTCATTCGCCCTTTCTTTACAGTACATTGAGACGAGAGCATGCAGTGTGGCAAGTCTATAGCGTTTCATGTAACATGAGAAGAGTGAGAGTGGCAATAGATCCTTTTCTCTCACTCACACTCTTTCTCTTTAACATCAAACTGTCATTAAAGCATTTTTCGCCCTTTCGACAAAAAAATATATTATTTATTCCAATCGTTTCCTATTTCCATTTAGATTCCATTTTCTAACAAAAAAAAATTGTGCATTTCACACTGTTACATTGAACGAAAGAGAGTTGATAGCGTGAAGTATGTAAGTATTAAAAAAAAAGAGAACTGGTCGTGTCTCACGGATTTTTTTATTTTTTTGCTTAAAAACGGGAAAAGTGCAAAGCACAAAAAAAGGAAGTGAATATACCTACCTACAACACAATATACATCTGCAATATACAAAAAGATATGAAAACGTACTTATATTATTTTTACCGAGGGAGGTGGAAATAAATGAGACGGAAGAACTTCTGGCTCCTTCTCCGATTCTCGTCTCAGCCGTTACCCAAGCCTCGTACTTTTCCCGTCTTTTCAAATCTGTCACTTCGTAATTCCAAGTGGACGGTGGCACAGTCTTTTTCACCGTTCGAAGTTCCCTCCCCGACCCATGATCCAAGATGCGAATGTACACATGGAATTTGACAATCCGTCCATTCTCGGATCTGGGTCTTTGCCAAGTCACTATGACGGATTCCGGTGTGGCTACCATCGCCTTTATCCCGGCTGGAGAGTCTGGCACTGTACGCAGCAACACACAAAATGAATGAAGCGACAATGAACATGATAATCGCACCAGATATCGTAACAATGATGGCAGCAAAGGGACACAAGCCCAAATCATAAATTCAAGAACAACGACACCCACTAATACGTAATAGACAAGAAACAATAATTACTCTCATTATTATACATACAATATACCATGCAGTACTCTTTTGCAAAGCAGATTTAAACAGTACAGCCTCAATGTAAGCTACGATTTTTTGTAAAGGAACTTGCACACGTGCAAGCAAATCTTTCGATGCTCTAGACGCGCTTAATCGCTACTCATATATAACATTGAACATATGAGTACTACTAAAATGGAATATCCTTAGGTCTATTTCCTTCCCGGTCTACTATACCATTTATGTGTCAGCTTATTTCTCCATTGAATTTTACTAACAACGGAAATATCAATAGGGAACTTTTGACTCTTTTCGCATATTACACATGAGAACTCATATCCTCACTGGATAGTATATAATAATAATACATGACCTGGAGTACATGGCCCTTGAAAATGAAACAGACCAGTAAAATCATTCGGCGATCCTTCCAATGGAACTTTCCATTATTGCTTGCCTACAGCAAGTATGAAACCCTAGCTGTTATTATAATATATGTTTACGTATATGTAGCCTGTAGCTAGAAGAGTGTGAGAGAAACAAAGTAATAAAATGACATCATAAATCCAAGGTGGCATATAATAATTGTCGAATGCATTCCTTCTTTTTACGTACTCATAGTATACTCACATGTACGAGGCGCGTAGACCTCCAGTTAAAATGACTTTCTCCATGACCAAAGTGAAAGTTTGTATCTACTGAATCTACTCCTCACACGCTCTCTTTGACTACTCTTCTGCTACTACTATGCGTATTTCATGTTGTTTTTTTTCAGACCAGAGTGTAAAAAAAATTCAAACTCTCTTGCCGCGTGCAAAACCAGCATAATAATATATATCGGATATCGTTGAGTTTGTAGTTTTTGCCCTGCAATTTATATATAGTAAAGTAATATTTTAGCCAGTATAAAAACTATCACGTACTTACTTTTTAACACAAGTCAGAGAAAAAATAATAATAAGAATAATAGTAGGTACATGAAATTTCTCAATTTCCATACATGTAGTCTGCAACACAACTTCACACATAATACCTACACACACAATTCTCTATTAACGGCATTAACAAGCTGATCCAGTTTTAAACGACTTTGGTGTGCTCACTTTCACTCCCTTACACACTGGTGATCCACAAAATTTTTCAAGTCAAAAAGCAGTGAAAACTTTACACATGATAGTGCCAAAGCAGGGGAGCATGTTTTTAATGATTTCTCTACTACTACATTTTCTCGTTCACGGAGAACGACATGGTTAAAATTGCGTTCCTTTTCCTTTCCAAAGCTTACGACACACGGGCATTTAGTTTAGAATGTTCCATAAAACAAGGTCAACATTTTACTGTGTAACAAAATTCACAGTGGAATTTTTTAACCTAACCGTGCATCAGTACTCCAGGTCCATTGCAAGTGGGATATGTGTGGGGTTGCTGGTGTACTTATTTGAGTGCAAGGCACCCGCACAGACTGCACTCTTCGCTTCCTTAACTCATGATTTGTATGCAATAAAATGAATCCCCCACTGTACATAAATAGTAGGAAAATATCTATAACAAGCTCATAATCGGGGATAGCAGCTGTAATCCTTTGGAAAATAATATCTGCACTGTACTACTTAGGGAGCATAATGTACAGATATAATCTACATCCTGCAAAGCTGAAAATACAAAGCAAAATGTGAACTATGCGAGCAGTTCTATGATAATAATACTTGTATACTATACTAAAGCTGTATATTGTTTCGGGCATGAGAGAAAAGAGACATTATTATTATTATTATTATAGATGACGCAATAAAACACAGTGTATAGCGCACAAACGCACCTGACTCCAACGTTCGACAAAAAATGGGCTGACTGAAAACACCATCACCAACGGCTGTTGCTGCTGCCACTGATGCACTAAAACAAAAGAAAATGAAAGAACATAAATGCTAAAAACTACTACGACGGGGATTAAGAAGACGAGAAGAGGTACAACATACATACACGTGCATGGCCCTATATACCAAACTGGAGAAAGTTCTAACGGCTCATACATGCAGACAGGACGACAAAATTTATTAAAGCAATATTTAATTTTTACGGCATTTTTTATGCCATTCGGAGTAAAAAATAATGTAAAACAGTAAAGTGGTAAAATTTAACCAAAGTTCATAGACTAGCTTAATTAGCCTGAGAAATTCTGTTATATATTTTTTCCCATTAAGATTTTTTTTATTATATATTTTTCACAGTTAAGACATAACCTATAAAATTAACTGTAAAGTCTGGGATAAGCATCTTGGGATGATAACTTTTTTTATAACCATGTATGTACATTCGATCGGCATTATTGAAAATAACAAAAAGTTTAGTAACTGCAAAATTGAGGAATTTGTTGAAAAATACACCTATAATAGTATACATAATGATGATACCTGAACTATATAGTAAATATTCCTAAAAAAAATCCCTTTTTCTTCTCACCTATAGTTGGTGTATGGTGTCAAGCCGTGAACCACAGTATTAGTAGTGGTAACGCGGCTTTCAAGTTCCAAACCCTCACCAATGTTTGGAGCAGCAGCACCAGATGGGATACCAGTTCCCACCTCATTACCACCATCTTAAAAAGAAAGTATCAAGACACTTAATATAAAGCACTTATACATTCCTTCACACAGTCAACAAGAAAAAAAAATTCATTTATTCCCCGCTTACTTTACAAGTTACAACCTTACAACTACTTACTTACTCCATAACTTGTTTTCTCACTTATCCTTCACGCATTTTTTTCTGTTATTTTTTTACAGTATACTTTACTTGGAGAACTTGCTAGAATTTCGAGTTCAGTAACAAAATTGAGACTTCTTCTATGCAAGAACCTCTCTTTATTTACTTTGTAGTAAACGAGTCATTCATTCATTTTCTTCTTCTTCTTCTTCTAAACTGAAACTTTGACTACTTTGAAAACTACAACTGGCTACACTGTAAAAGGTGACGCCAGCAAGCAGATATGTAGTGAAAGGATGTGTATCCCTACATATCCGCATCCCTATATATTGGATACTCGTCTCGTCGTCTCGTAGTTGTGTATTTCACTCAATCCCTTCTTCCACTTAAATGTTCGTTCGTTTACCTAAATTATAGAAATTGTCATCAAGGGACAACTTTTTCTCTAGTCAAAAAGTAAAAAAAAAGACGGAAGTAAATGAAAAAAAAAATCATTCACATTTTGTTCGTAAAGGATTTTACACGAAAAAGTGTTGAAGCACAAGTTTGCTTCACTATCTGTATTATCATTGCAACACGCGAAAAATAGTATACTGATAAATAGCAAATGTACATAATATTATTTATATGTATAACTGTATATGTATATAACAACACCCTTATTTCGTATACATTCGCTTTCTTGGTTCCGCGAACGTGCAGGAATTTCCACATATTTCATCTGACAAGTGAGAAAACCATGTATAAAAGGAGATAAGTAAGCGTGCAACTTTGCATACATACATTTTCTTTCCAATGTCATTCCCATTTCCATCATCTTTTTTTCTTGCTTTCCTTAAATTACACATTATGTAAATAAATATCTGTCAGCGTAATTCCAATAAAAAACGGATGACTTACTGTTGCTACTACTGCCACTCCCTATCCCCCTGTTGTTGGAAGAGCCGCTTGTAGAAAAATAATAAGATATGGGAAATTCATTCTCATCAGGGATGACTTCGAGGACAACTCGGAACGACACAATATTCCCATGGGCGTGTTTCCTGGACGGTGGTTCCCAGCTAACGGTGACACTACGAGCGGTGGAAGAGGAACAAGAGACATCCAAATATTCTCATCAGGGATGACTTCGAGGACAACTCGGAACGACACAATATTCCCATGGGCGTGTTTCCTGGACGGTGGTTCCCAGCTAACGGTGACACTACGAGCGGTGGAAGAGGAACAAGTGACATCCAAAGGGGCGGCACCGGGAACTTGTTGCGTACATGAGAAGCATAAAAAGTTACTATTACCATTTTTCCTGCTTTTACTCACTTGTCGTCATCAATATATACACAAAACCAATGAAATGCAACATGCCATGTATTTTTCTGTCAAAAGAAACCTGCGTAGATATGTATAGCATAATAGATATGGATCATACTAGACTCTGTGTATACACTTTATGGTGCAGCCATAATAATTTTTTTTTCTCTATGCCATGTATTTTCCTGTCAAAAGAAACCTGCGTAGATATGTATAGCATAATAGATATGGATCATACTAGACTCTGTGTATACACTTTATGGTGCAGCCATAATAATTTTTTTTTCTCGCTTCGTGGAACTTTTTTTCTTTGAAAGATTGGGAATTAAAAAAGGAAAATGTTGTATTCTACAATTCTCAAGCTTTTTTGTTACCCAACTTGTCATGAATGTGTTAGTGAGTATTCATTCTTATAAGTCTTGATAATAAGAAAATGGGAAATGCATAATTAATTACAATGTTGTAGATTGATGGAAAGCTGCTGCCATATGCCCTGATGCAACGACAACAAATAAGTACACCGTAAACATAGTTCAGTTAACAAAATGCTTCCTGTATTCTTACAAAATAAGAACCAAAATCTTTCTTCGTTACAAAGAAAAAAACTCTTTCCATTCAACTTTACTTGTTTAAAAAAAATCTTTAGCTGGTACCATAAACTTGGAACATCTGAACACATTGGTTATTGTACCACTACTACCTATATACTTTGTACTAACAGCAACTTTTCTCCTTTTCAATCCGAATTAGAAAACTTTTTTTTTCTCTCTCTCTCCACCGCTACTACTCCATTACAATCATACATACATGTTGCTTTAAAACCCTCAAAAATAGATGTTACAGGTACATATGTGCTTCTTTTGAAAAACTTATTTTATTCTTAGAAAAAGTGGGTAAAAGCCCAAAGGGATGTAAATGTGTAGCATAAAGTAAATGAGATGGTTTGTGTTCTTGGTTTTCCTGTTGCCCTTTTTCTATTTTCTCACACTTTCCCTCCTTTACACACACATACTTACACGCTCAGAATATTACAAGTTGAGCAACAATATCTCTACTCTTTTACCATCATCATCACCACCACCACCACCAAAATACCTTATTTCTTTTTTGTACCATTTTTTCAGGGCGAACAAAAGAGAAACGAAAAAGTTTTTTTTAAGATCCCAGTGGACGCAAAGGAAGAGAACAAAGGAAAACTAGCTGGGACAGTGACAAACGTTTAATAAACACTGGCACTTATTCGCCCCGCTTCATATAGCAACACCAACACAAACCACCGTGACGTCCATGAATGACTATATCTCCTTTTTTTGCTTCAGAAAAAGTTGCAAACTTTCCCTGTACTTGTTACAACTACAACAGTGAATTTTATATGGCTTGGGCATTACACTGGATATAACATTGGTTAACTTGAACTTTTTTTCTCTCTCTCTCCAACAATCATTTTTTGTCAGCCCACTTTTCTCCATCTACCTCTTTTATGAAGAAATGAGATGAGAATGAAACAGTGGTAAAGTAAGAGAGAGAGAGAGAGGCAGACAGAAACGCAATCACACAAATGAGCAACCAGAGAGTAGAGAAAGCAAAAAGTCTTTTTTTAAAGTTTTTACTTGTTCAAAAGGGGTGACACATATCTCTAACCTTTCATGATTCCTTCCCTTCTTGTTACAAATATACATATTGCCTACAACCCTTAAAAATAAATTAAATAGGTGCCTACAAGCCTACATTCTGTTTAAGGAATCAAAAATCAGCCGACGCATGGATCCAGACCAAGTAAATAATATACATCTAGTATACTCCCTTATAACCCAATCCCCATCGACCTTGGGAAATTTGTAATCATAAAATATTTTAAGTACTTGTTCGTTACCCCAGAAAAATAACCAGAACTTTTTTTTTGCATGCAGTAAATAACAAAAAAAAACAGCAAAATTAACTGTGCTACATACGTAACACACATATGCACGAATGAATGGAACGTCTTTGTAATGGCGTTGTTGTTTGGTACATTTTGAAAAATTGTGCAACAAGGGACCATTCTACACACAAAAGTTAAGTTTTTAAGTGAGTACAGAAAATACATACATACATATTATGAGACCATATATAATCGTTTTCAAACATAAACATGCAAATAAAATTAAGTTTGTAAACCGGTAAAGGTATGTATAGCGATAACAAGTTTAGTTTTAATCTTTTGAATGCCTCTTGTACATATTTTATTACAGGCAATGATTTCGGTTGTAACGTATACTAATATGTACACACACACACACACATGAATAAGCAAAAACAGTTTTGTTATTTGTGGTGCTATTTGTCATCGTTTTCTGTTGGGATTTTGAGAATTTTCTTTTCTACTTTTCAAAAGTTCCACAGAAAATGTTCACAAGCGTAACTTTTCATGGCGCATAAAGTAGAAATGTTTCGTGTATTGTCTCTACCATACTTGAGATAAGATATTATTGTCGTAATGTATTATACATGCATTCCTATATACAGACAGACATGTGCTATATTTTAACAAACATAATCTGTTGTGTATGCTATGCTTGTAAGAAAAAGTACACAAGATGCTTTTCATTCTCCACTTACCATCTTCAAGCGTGGCCGAAATTGAGGAAGAGCTTGNTTTAACAAACATAATCTGTTGTGTATGCTATTCTTGTAAGAAAAAGTACACAAGATGCTTTTCATTCTCCACTTACCATCTTCAAGCGTGGCCGAAATTGAGGAAGAGCTTGTGGGCCCTTCTCCCAGTTGATTGTACGCTTGGACAACCACCTCGTATTCAGTAAACTTATCTAAACCACTGAGAATTGTGCTCAACACTGGAACGGACTGAATAGGACCACTCGCACCAGAAGATCCACTGCTTCCACTTACTGGAGAAGATGAGGACGACGACGAAGAAGAAAAACCTGAAGAGGAGGATGATGATGATGATGAGGATGATGCTGTTGCTACAGATGAAATGTCCTCTTGGGTATTTTCAATCCTTGTCCAGTTGTACAATCCGATTTCCTCACTACACCAAGCCACACAGCCATGAAACCACCAATATGATATCGTAAATAAGGTCAGTAAAGAAGGAAATAGGGGCGTTGTGGGAGTGGTGGTACGTGTGGGGTGAAAACCCAGAAAAAGAAAGTAAACACATAAAAATCACAACAAACTAGATTTTTATCAACTTGTATTATGGAAGTATACCTAACATATATGTGCACATGAAAAGGCATAAGAGAACCCTTTGTTTTACTTTTTGTGTTTATAAAACATCATTATTATCCTCCGAGTCGGCAATATTTTGTATACCACAGCATCATAACGTAAATGTCCAAGGATTCCAAATCTTTTCTTATTACATGACATTTGGCAGGAGAAAAAATAGGCATTCTGGGAATGCTGATGCTCATTAGGGAACATGCTGCTTTCTTTCAAGTCATACAGATAAAAATACGCTTGTGCATTTATGTGTAGTAGCATAATATATAGGGATGCTTTTTCGATTTTGCAACTTATCTGCGATTTTTTTTCGGCTTTTTATACGCCAAAACGATGAGGACGATGGTGGATTTTTTTTTTTAAAAAAAAAAGGTAAACTCTGGAATATCCAAATTTTTTACTAATTTTTCAGCATCTTTCAACCGTTTCCTCTAAAATATTCATGATGTATCTAGGTACTATATATTTGTAGTATTGCCGTATGGCGCATATCTGAGATTACCTATGTATCTTGTATCTACTACTCAACTACTCCAGTGCTCCAATTTTAAAAGCACGTTTTCACCTTAGTACTTTTACAGCAGGAGTACAATGCGGCTACATATTGCTATTTATTGTTGTGGCTTTTAGCGGCAATCTAGTCAACGTGACTGTTGTACCGAAAAAAAATCTCATAAAGAATGTAAAAGAGTATTTTTTCTCAGATAAGATATTCTTTGACGACCAACAGCATTACAAAAAAATGTGCACGTATAGGCATAACGTATAGTGTGTGCTACAATATGCGTCATATTGTATGTCAATTTATACATAATATCAAGCAGCCTCAAAAATGGATGTGGAAGTGCAAAATTTCAAAATGTTTATAAATTTTACAAGGGAAAAAATCTTCAACTTTTAACGAAAAACATAATATTAAGAATGAACCTTGACGTTAATTTGCGCAGACTTTTTCTCGGAAATTTCATCGCTTTCTAATCGTAGTACGTTATTCTATCATCTATCAACTTATCCCAGCATCCTAAAGCTACTGATACTGTGAGATTCAATAGCGAGAAATTACTTACTCCAGTTTCTTTTAAATTTTGGCTTGCAACTTGTATATACAGAGTCATCAAATTGTTACATGGCAATTCTCTCAGAGAATTTCTTGGTAACACTTCAGCGAGCAATTTTTCATCATAAAAGAGCATGAAAGAATCCTCCAACAACGATCACATCACAACACCAGAAGGAGCACGTTAAAAGTTGTCATTAAAAACCAGGACAAAAAGCAAAGAGATACTGCAAAAGGTACTGCTGCTGCTGTACCCTGTACCGTACTTATTATTAATCTATGACAAAAAGTGTAGCAGTATTGTACATTGCATTTACTTTCCAGACACGTACTGTTTTAAAGTAACAAATACGAAGTATGTACGAGCAAACTATAAAATTGTCCCTTCATTTCTAAAAAAAGGTTCCTATATATATTTTTTGGATACAATATACATACTTTAATATAGGTAGAGGTCTAGTATGTATACAATGGTCATAATAATGGAAGGAAGCAGGTAGTTCATCTTGAGCATACGGAGAGAATCATGGTAGGACAACAATAATAATGCTACTCGGAAGAACATGTCATGTTGGTTTTTTGTCTGCCAGGTTTGATAAGAAAAAAAAACACATTACCTGGTTCGCTTGAGCCCTATATTGTATCCCAGAATCAGTCCGTGACGACGATCTTTTGCTGGAGGCTGCCAAGAAATCCTCAGTTCTGTAGAAGAGACTGGTTCTACAGTCACGTACTGAGGAGGTCCACTTGGAGGCTCACCATCCGTTGTTACCTTTTTTCAGAGAACCAAGCAAAAGTGACGTACTGAACTAACTTCACTAAACGAATGTGTGTAGGTACATAATAATACGAGTACGTTTTTATGAAGAACTTTCTATTTAAAAAAAAATGTTACATAGAATGACATTTTTGGAGCAAATATTATAGATATATAGATATGGAACCTGAAAGCGTTTTTTTTTTTCAACACATAAACATAAAGTAATCAACGGAAAATGGGTTTCATGCAAAAACCTGCTCAAAATTAATTAAAATTTCAGAAAATAAAATAAATCTTGTTTAGTCTATAAAGTACAAAGGAAAGTTCGGCTTTTATGTGAATTTAATTTATGAAATGACCCAAAAAACGGTAAGATGATGGAACAAGAAATGTGGTCAAAGTTTATGTTTTGACATGGAATACACCTGTCTAAATTTTTAGAACGGTTGTACAGTAAAATGTACATAATACTATATGGGTTTTGTAGCATAGTTTTTGATACTTTTTACACACGTGTAATAAAGTAACAATATGTCACGAAGAGAAAATGTACATACATGAAAAGAAAATATACAAGTTTCACATACACATTAAGTACTTATTATGTATTATGTAGACCTTACCTCAAAGACCTGAGTAGGCTCCGAAGTGCCAAGCTGGTTTCTAGCCTGGAGACGAAAGTGATAAGTGACAGCGGGTAGAAGTCCACTGACGACCAACGAGTTTTGATCCCCTGAAGTGGATTTCCTTCTTGTTGTTGTCTCGCTCCAGTTTTCTGAACACACGTAATTCATAAACAACAAACATAATATGACATACATAAAAGTACAATATAAGACTGTAACTGTACTGTTGACTGTAATCGTTTTTAGAGACGGGAACGGACAAAACAACTCATTTATCTATCTCTATTTTAATAATAGACGGAGACCACACATCCAACAAATAAACTCTACTTCACACATTATTATTATTTTTTGTTTGAAGAGGGTATTATTATTATTACCGTGCTTGGACATTGAATACATATTTCACAAAATTAATTCAAAAACTGGGTACATAAACGTGACATAAAAACATAACAACATAACAAACACCTATACATACATTAAAAACGGATTTAATGTTTAATTTAATATCAAAATTTGGTAACGTTTTGCTATATTATCATTCATTCGCTACCCAAAATATTGATTTTATTACGTTAATATGTATGTAAGCGGAATATAACACGTCTTCAGTTGTTGTCTTTTACTTAATTTTTTTAAAGTGAAAATTTTAATAAAATAAAAACACAATCTTGTTTACATGTTCTTTTAATCTTTAAGTCTATGGATAAAGTTTTAAAAAGAAAATTATAAGCTCGTAAGTCTAAATCCTTTGACACGTTTCTCCATTAAAAAATAAATAAGATTTCCTTTAAAATCTTCTTTTTTTATTTTTATTTTTTAAATATTCTGTACTTTTATAGGGTTTTCTTTTAATATACCTACCGAGGCATGTTCATGAAAATATTATTTTTAAAAGAAAAAGAATAGCTTGCTGTAGCACACTAAAAAATACTGAAACGGAAATTCGCAACAGAGGGAAAAGCAAGAGCTATGCATAATGAGTTTACTACAGTCTTCCAGCCTCCACAGCAGCAGCAGCAATCTCTGAACTTGATGATGATGGCAAGGACAAGCTTCCTTATTTTCTCGTGTAATACTCATCACCAGTCTCTCACATACACACACACACAGTATCATCATTACCAACAGAGTTTTAATGGGAAAACTCATCCACAATGAATTTGTGAGGGAAACCAAGCAGAATTAATGAGATCAACTTTGAAAATATATGCTTGCCTGCTCGCTAAAAACTCGCAAACTGTGTTCTTCTTCGTTGTCACTACTACTCCTCCTCTGATATGCATGAATATACATATATACTGCTAGCAGAAATTTGTTCATCATCTGAGGATGATGATTATGATGACGCCACTGCCACTGAGTGCCTTTCTTGCAGCTAGCTCTGTCGCTCTGTGCATATTATATTATTTCATGTGGTACGACAAACAGTGGTCCTGACAGTTTTCCACTTTTACAGACACAAAACGTGCAAGTGTGCGTACACAAAATAGGCGCATGTCGACTCTACCACTCTAGTTTTTTTTAGTGGTGTGTTCCAATGAAAATAAATAAACAGAGGAACAAGGGAAAAAATTTTTTTACTTTTTTAAATAGCTATTCCACTTTCTGCTGGCCCATATATTTCAAAATATTTGATATACCTCTACACAAATCCTCTGAAAGTTGTAGAGAAATTGTAGTAAAACAACAGCAACAAAATAATAAACGGAAGTTTCAACGTGTACCTTATTTTTACGTAGGAATAAGTATACTATTAAAACTTCCTTTGATGCCTACATTTATGTGGGCGAAAGGAAATATGAGATGGAGAAAATAAATAAGTAAATTAATAGTAAGCATATATACATATAATAATGGGATGTGTGGGTGTAAAATAAGTCAATATTACTTTGATGGTTTTCTAGGCTTGTGTGTATAAATATGTATTTTTTTTGCTCAACTACATTACCAAAGCAATCAACTAAACAACATTATACAACATTACGACGTTGTTTTAGAAAAAATCTGTGCTTAGTGAAGTAGGTGGATTTCTAAAATGTACATACTTGTTTTTTTATACTAGGATTGTTTTACAATTATTATACCAACAAATTTGCTTTCACTTGTGCTTGCCAACACGTGGAATTTCAAAAGTACTTACAACAAAAAACTATATTGCATTAATAATATGCTGAAGATTACGTAAATGTTTACTCACGCATGTACGTTTTTATGTTTTTTTTTAAACCTCTCATTTTTTGTTCATCCTGTGTGCATAAAACGTTAAATTAAATTAAATATTTATAAAAAAACTGAAAACGTGCGCACCGAAGCAGTATGCGTAAAGTATGATTTGGCAAAGAAATAAACGTACCTTGTAAACATTTTTATAACTCATTTTGTCCGTTATATTCGAAAAGCCAATATATATACACAGATTGTAAAAACAAAGAAATTTTCCCTACTACTAAAAACATTTTCATTCCGCTCAAAAACGTGTGGCAAGAGTACTTCTTTTCACAACAAAAACTGTTCATTCTACTTTTATACCCACATCCAACCAGTCAACAAAACGTGCTGAAAAAGTAATATGTGACATCAAAAAGAGCCCGTAAATTCCCAGTAATATCTCTCCTTCTTAAAGACTCAAAGCATCATCATCATCATCACAATCATCATCATGTCCCCGCAAACCCACGCCACAAACCCCCAAAAAATGAAAGCGAAAAAAAGTACAAAAGCAACCCTGGCAAAAAGGGAAGAAAGAGCAGCGCGTCATTGAATTCCTTACACTGTTGCTACCATATATACTAATCGCTAGTATTAAACGGCACACATACGTCCATTCTAATAACGACCACATCCCCTCATTTCATAAAACGATGATGGGTAGTGTAAAGAAAGTTATACAAGCATACAGAAAAAAAGTAAGTATTGCATTTCTACAAAACTGCCATTGCCGCACACATTATCGCTATTATTGCCGCATTCACACAGATACGCAGCATTCGACTTAACATTGAACATTGCGAATTATTGTATTGTAAATACACTTTCACTTGCCAAGAAAAATTTTCTCTCTTCGGCTTTCAGCTTAATGTCTTACTATTTTTACTACTACTCGACTATACCTATACTACCCATCATCATCTTCGTATATATGTGCTGTGTGCTCCAGTATGTGAATTTGTAGAGAATCCAAAAATAAAAGTAACATACTCTCTAATGTCATGTTTTGATTTAAGCCTTGCCATCTTGATACTTTCTCTTTCTGTTATATTGTGTGATTGTGATTGTATAAAGCCAAAGCAAAGCACCACTAGCTTTCAACTCAACCTTACATCATAATCTTCTTCTTTTTTTTACTTCTGGTTCATGTCATTATAATGCCTATGTCTGCTTTACATTAGTTGGCGAGATGAAGTGCACTCACAAAAAAAAGTAGAAAATCGGTAAGAAAAGAAGAATAAAAACCCATAGAAAATTGCATTGCAATACAGATATACATTTTGAAATTGTACTTACATTTGCCAAATAAGAATTTAAAATATTTACTGTCACCGCAAAACATACCGATGCATGCATGCTATTTTTTTTGCTATTTTCCCTAGCGTTTCTGAATAAATCAGTCTTTATATTCTTATGCATTCATCCATAAACAGTTGAAATATTTTTTTGTGTATTCAGAGTCACATTATATTTATGTAATGCGCTTCCTCCATCTGTTTCTTTCTAGAAATGTGTTTGTACAACGGCAGGAGAAGCGCTAATTTACACAGGCTACACAACACACACATTATTGCAAGGAAACTAAAAAATAAAAACATAAGAAATACGTAATATCATGTGAAGTTGTGTATCAACTCATTCATCCGTTCAAGCATGATATGATGATGATGATAGTTGGATAGATAAAACATTTTTCTTGGTCCGTTCCCGAAGCCTCCTGTGGCGCAGAACATATATATATTTTCCCACTTTCTACATGTATTTTTACTAGCTTTGCATTACACTCCCTACATTACTTAATATATCACAAGAGATAGTGTATATAAATAAGAGTGTTAATGCG
>JAHZNC010000526.1:0-31719 GCA_027744095.1 Zhuqinia jingwanae | reverse complement strand
AGATGAAAAACAAAATTAGAGGAACTGAAAAAGGTTTTGGCAAAGAAAATATTTCAATTTAAGGTACGATACATAATAAATTGAGTTCAAAACCGGAAATGAACAATTCAAACTATTCCTTGTTAGGAATAATAATACAAAAGCAAATACAGAAAAAAATGTAAGCTCAATCCTGAATCCAGACTCATCTTGATCCACTTGACCAGGTTATTTCTTGTCGCTAAAAATAGAAAGAAAAAAATTAATGAAATTACTTAGTTAGTTTATAAAAATACCTAGTTGTTTTGATGATGATTAATTTTAAATGCCAATAAACATACCAGGATGTAAGATTAATAGGTTCAGATTCAACTAGAATCGGTTTCTCGTCCTGTCCATCCAACTTGCTCAGCTGGTGCTCCTGCTTTGTTTCCTTAGCCTCTAATTCCGCTTCCATTTCCCTTTCAACTCTGAACGCTTCTCTCCTTTGTTCTTTCCTTTGCCGACGCCTTTCAAAGTCCTTTCTTCGTATATCCCGGAAGGCCTTCATGTTCTTTTCATACTCCTGCCTGGACTGCTTGATAACTTTTCTCATCTTTTCTCCATTTACTACATCGCACTTTTCATCCAAATACTGCAAACTTGCTGCACACATTTCCAGCGTCTTGGAAAATAGCGGGGGCCTCGTAGCTTCCTCCTTGTCTGCCAATTTCTTGGCCGCGATAGATTTCTTCATTTGGTTAACTATGTAGCCGTTACTTTGGAAAATTACTGTTCCATTCGTTTCTTCGTCAGAAAAGGTGGTAGAATCATCTTCACTATCACTCGACGAAGAGGATGATGATGAGGTATCTGAATCATCCTCGTATAGCTGAGCACAAGCCGAAGTTTCAGCAGTAGCAGCAGGAGCCTTTTTCAAAGTCTCCTTGTTTTCTTCCTCTTTGATTCCGTCACTTGCAAAACAGCTTGGATCCAACTTTGCCTGGAGCACTTCTGAAGACATCCTTGGAATTCGAAATGCATGATAACTTGGCGCTAATCTTGAGTTCAGAACTGCTTTAGTCGCAGATCTTCCGATTTTGGCAAATGCCTCATTTGTAAACGGACTAACTTCCTTACGTGAAGCCACATGAGGCGCTAGCGGGACCTTTTTATTCTTGCTGTAATGCAGCATTTTTGCTGTTGATGATGACAAAAGTGACAAATTTACTCTTGAAAAAAATGAAACGTTTGAAATTAATTTGCAGAAATTTGTACAAAACAAAATTAACAAGTTTAATTAAGTCGAGAAAAAGACATGTTGTTTAGAAAATGAATGTTTTCGAGACAGTGGTCGAAAACCAATTGATGAAGAACTCAAGCCTCACACACCTTTTTATACTGCCAAAATGTCAAGCAAAATAAAATACACGATGAGAAATCAGTTTCATGAAATATCTAAAATCAAAAATATTAGCACTTTATTTGCATTTTGGTTAGGTACAAAAATACTTTTATGGCTTTGCACATCGCACAAACGCAATCATCAAATCATTGTTGCCGCTGTCACTCTTATTATAATTATTCAAATATTCTGTTTCTGGAGTAGCAGCAGCATTATCTGATTTCATATCGATTTTTGACAGTTGAGCCGGATGTCCAAACATTTTCTCGGAATCATATCCAATCCCACTTTCCATATTTGCATAGTCTCCATCCAATTTCACAGCCTGCCCATTCAACATATTCAAACCGGGTTGATTGTCTAAAACTTTTGCCATCTCTTGCAATCCAATTGTTTCCAAGCTTTCCAATTGGGCTGATTCGGACTTCATAAGGGATTGGCACAGTTGTTGACCCATTGCTAATGTCCACGTTTTGGTTACCAGGGGATACCATTGACTACCTTTAAACCTGGTAAGCACGTAGCCTTTCACTTTATTTCTGGAACAAAAGAATTGAAAAAAATAATGATAATAAATTTAAGATTATATTTTTTGAATAATTTTTTTTGTACGTGTTTTGTTGCATTTATGCATATTATTACGATAACATACAATTTAGTAAGCGAGGAAGGACTCATTTCTCCATGGAAGTTCGATGTCATGGTAAGGCATTCGGTTTCATCAGATTTATCCATACAATCACATATTCTATTACATTCATTTGTTTTCTGAGTGCATTCAACCATTTGACCATTTTTGTCAGTTGGTCGGGTAGCGCATTTGAATTCTGAATCAGTGCACCCCACTTTGGGAGCTTCTCGGGCGCGTTCCTTAAGAAATGGATAATCTCTAATTATTTCTGGCAATTTGGGAGGTGGGGATTGAAGTGTGGGAGGTGATGGCCCTGGTAAGGGCATCGGTAGCATTGGATAGTAAGAAGTGATTGGTGGTGATGGTGGTTGTGGGGACAGATGGCTTATTGCACTGCTTCCACCACTTCGCTGCATTCCAGACTCTGGCGAATTGTAGTGTTGTTGGGGTCTTGTGTAATATGGTGAATAGTATTGGGGTGTGTCACCTTTTGACCTGGTAATTTTTTGTGTACAGCCTAATTCATCCTCTGCACCAAGACAGTCCACGTTCCCTCCGCATTTATTTCCGGGGAAGAGGCATTGTCCACCGGGTTTGTAGCATGTCTCAGTACATTGTTTTGGGCGACGGGTGTAGCTACTGCTACTTTCCTCGGAAATGATTTTACTAATCCAGTCAAGATAGGCGGAAACACGGGTGTATGCACCGGCTTCATTGGCACGGGCGCAACCTCGTCCAAAGCTAACCACACCGTTGACTATTGGTTTTCCAAGAGAATTCCTGCCAAATATTTTTGATTCAAATTAAAAGTCAAACAAATTTAAACAAAAATTTCCGTAATATTTATTCATTTACCAGCACAATAGTGGGCCACCGGAATCTCCTAAAAAATTTAGATAAATATACGAGATAACAACATTCATTAAATTTCATGCAAAGATAACAAATTATTCTATTTTTCAATAACATTGTTAATGTTTTTTCTTATTAAAGACCGATTAACTCGACAAAAAATAAATACTACATACCTTGACAAGCGTCTTTCAAACCTTCCGGGTATCCAGCACAAATTTGGTGACTGTCTCTCGTGAAAGTTTCCTTGCATTTGCTTAAAATGGGCAATTCCACTTCCTGCATGTGATCTGGTCCACTTCCACTTTCTGACAAATCTCCCCAACCTGCCACTTTACATCCCGCTCCTCCCTGCGGATCATCAGCTACACTTGTTGGTAAACATGCTGGTGTCACGTATTTACTGAAGTACAACGGCTTATCCAGTTTATACAAGGCTATGTCATTAGCAAATATTTTACTGTTGTAATTCTCATGCACGTGAATTTTCTGAAACCATTCTGGATTGCTCGTAAGGGGACCAGGACAGGCGGCGTGTCATTCCAGCTTGTACTTCGTACACGTGACTTTCGTACCTACAGTTCCCAAACAAACAATTTTTTTTAAATGTTAAACTTGTATTATAAGGGGAAAACTTGGCAAATTTTATGCATTAAACATAAATATTTTAATACCCATGACAACAATGACCTGCCGTCATAATCCACCACTGGTTTATTATCGAACCCCCACAATAAAACTCCCCATCTCTGAAGATTCCCACTAAAAATGGCTCAAACTTTTTACATTAAATATAAATATTTTAATACCCATGACAACAATGACCTGCCGTCATAATCCACCACTGGTTTATTATCGAACCCCCACAATAAAACTCCCCATCTCTGAAGATTCCCACTAAAAATGGCCACTTCATTTCCTCGCTGGCGTATCCCCCAACAATCAACTCTGTCACATCGTCCTCCTCATCTAGGCCCGTACCTAAATCATCCACGTCTATGACGTCATCGTTCAATGGATCCACATCCCTTCGCCTTCTTCTACGCAAGTCATCTCCGTAATTGTAATAGTTTCCATGTCCTCCACATTGAGGTTCGGGACACTCAACATTATAAACCAAATCACTAGCACATGACCCCAACACGGCAAACTTGGCTTCAACCTCCGCCAGCCGAACATACTTGAGCTCCTGTTTTCTCTTCTGGGTCATTTTTAACTTTATCTGACTTAAACTTTTGGTGGTCACCGTGATGATCTCGTCCACATGTCCAATAATATGGTCACAAGCCTTCTGTGCAAATTGTGCAATATATTTAGTGGCACCGGATGTCTTGCAGACTGTGTGCCAGTCGTTCTCCCCCACTCTTTTTTGCAGTATACCATTGCTCATCACTCCACGTTCCTCCTCCCCGTAGAGGTCCACCATTCTGAAGCAGTTGTGCTCATCATTTCCATGGGGACAGTCCTCATAGCCATCACAACGTTTAGTCATGGATACACACTTGACTTTGGAACCAGAGTTGTGTGTGTCACAAGTAAACTCGTTGGCTTGGCAGCCATACACACAATCTTTCTCATCTTCCCCATGTGGACAATCTTCATACAAGTCACAGAGTTTGGCTTCATTAATGATTTTGGCACAGGTGCAGTTCCTTTCGTCACTCCCATCCCAGCATTGTGCATAGCCATCACACTTATACTCCTTTTTCAGGCAGGTGCCATCATCACAGGAATATTCACAGGCACTGTGATAATTCGGTTTACTGTTAAAATAGTTTCCCCAATAATTTACTTCCCGTGCAATGCGAAGACCGCTGAAACCCATTTGGGATGAAAGGGGTTGTTGCTGTTGCAATGGTAAAGGCTGTGGAACTAGTGCCACTGTTCGTGATGATCTACGTGAGATCCCCAGGTCCCCTTGTTCACCTCCTAAGCCACCCAAAACTCCTCCAGCACTTCCACCATGGCTTCTCCAAGAAGTGGGATATGTGGCAGGCTCGACACGTCGGTACTTATAGGGACTTGGTCTGGACTTGCCATTGCATTTCGGAAAGAAAGGCAAGGAGATGGCAAGCACAAAAAATGATAAAATTGTTGCAGAAATGATCTTCATAACTTTCCTATTTTCCCTGGGATTCCATCACAAAAAAAACAAGTGATATGAACTGGGATGACAAGAATAAAGTGAGCATATAATTCGTCTCACTTCATCAAATCGAAAAGGAATCTACAAAAGCCATTAGTCATCTCATTTATAAAGGTCAGAGGAAAACCATCAACCTTAATACGGACATACTTTAAATTACTACATACGTCAAGCCATTAAAATACATTGGATTCCGATAGCAAGAAGCATGCTTTGAAAATTAGTCATATACAAAAATATTCATACAATTTTATGTCTAGAAGAAGAAGTTCATGCCATGAAAATAAATTTCAAACAATTTGGTCATGGTTATGTTTACATTTAATGTTGATAATAGGACGATTTTTAAATACTAATGCTGCGTGTCGTAGTAAGACAAAACGTTTAAAACTTCATCATAATTTTAAAACATATATGAGTTGTTACACGTGCGTAATTTGTATGAATAATTATGGTGTATATTTTGCATTTGTCAGCTGAAGAGTTGTGGAATGATATTGAAATGAAACGTATGAACTTTCATCGAATTTATTATTATGAGTTTGTGACTACTCAGTCAGCAATCCTTCTCCGAATTTGTTTAATTTTTTTCCCTTTTTCAATTTTATACTCTTTTAAATACATACGTCTCTTATTCTGAATTTGTTGTGATGTAGTCATCTCAAGTTTTCCATGACAAACAAAATCAATATCAAACTAAAATTACAATCCATAGTTAAAATGTAATATTACTGTTTTAATTAAGGATCCAAAGCAGAAGCCGATGAAGACGTCTTTGCTGCAGACGACGGTCCGGTACTGTCCGTTTTAATTCCATGCTGGAATTCGAATGCTTTGTAAGCAATGTCGCCCAATTTATAGGATTGCTCAATCTCTAGTTCCTGTACATGAACCATAAAAAAAATATATAGGTGTATCATAATTATAAATACATTTAAAATCCACTTTTTCAAACCCTCAAAAAATGGTTTAAAACCTTTAGTAATGACAATTTTAAATTAAGTGTTTGGGTAGTCCATATCTTACCAAAGCTTTCAAAGCATCTTCAAGCATGTTCGAAACAGCACGAAGATCTTGCTGTTCCTCCATCAACCCAGAAATGGTTTGCATGAAGGTCTTAGTTTCTTCAAAAACACAGGGCTTCTCAACCTCGTCATCATCGGAAAAAAGATCCTCAAAACCAGCTGTCTCTTCCCCTTTTTTACTGTCACGACCCATGTTACTTAACCAAATAACCTTTTGGTTTTTAATTTCATTCCAATACTTCCTCGCTTCCGGGGGAATTTTTAGACTTCGACTTGCGACTCTCTTTGACATGTTCAAACACTTTAATAACAGTTTATAATCGACAAATTGCCTTACAGTGCAAACACTATTTCAATGACTATTTCTCAAACAGTGGTACACCAAAAATTTTCGAGACCAAAAAAGTTTGAGGAAAAAGCGGGTTGCTTCCTTTCACATTCAGTCCAAGAAGGAAAATGAAATATTAAATTTAGTGGTTCAAAAATCGATCGTTCCTTTTGCCACGTAAATCTTCCCTCCAGTCACATCACTTGACATTCAATAAACCTGTAACACGGGCAATGTTACGCAAACCCCCCCTCCACCAGAATTTTTTAAAAAGTATACCAATCGATAGCCCTTGACGAGGGGAGTTCAATGGTACCACTCCCGTGTGTTACCTGGGACCCCGTAACCCCCCCTGGGGGTGAGGGTCAAAATGTAAAATTACCCAAAACGTGGTTTTGCACAGATCTCGACATGTGGCTTATTTTTTGTATGTGACCATTTTGTGATTCGAAACCTTAAGTTTCGCAATTGTGTAACCTTAGGGATAGTTTTGTCTGGTCATAACCTAACATAATCTAACCAACAATATAGATAACCAATGCAATTATTGCATTTAAAAAATCTGAAAACCTAGCCCACAATTCAAAACCAAACTAAACAATACCTAAACTAATAGTTATTCTCACTACCCAACAAGTTTTCAAACCAAGATCAATGCAAATCTGACGTATGGGGGTCACGGGGGGTGTGGGTCCGAGGTAACACGCGGGAATAGTACCATTGAACTCCCCTCGTCAAGGGCTATCGATTGGTATAGTTTTTAAAAAATTCTGGTATGTAGGGGGGGGGTTGCGTAACACCAACCCCTTCGAATGATATCTCACTTTATTTAGGTTAAAGGTAAAAATATCAAAGTTTCTTCAGTTACTCCCCCGTCCCAGGTGATGCGCGGTGGGATGAAAATTAAGAGGTTTCCAGGCTAAAGCTTCTAACGCTTTTAAAGTTATTGTACTGATGCACACAGACTCACACAAACACAACCATGCTAAAGTCATATTCATAATTTTCATATCAAGATGAAATCTTTTCAATAGCCTTCTGACATTGTTTATGCAAATGTTGCGCCCAAAAAAACCAAATTACCACCATCCGTATCCAGTCCCATTCTTCACTCTCCAATATCGTGTTGCAATAATCTTAATCTGGGTAATTTGAATTCACAAAGGAACCCACGGATGATTCCCGTGCTTCTCTGTCCATAAGTACATACCCGCATGCACACAACCATAATGCTGGAATGCCAGAAGTTTTATCTATTTTATTTTATGCAAATTATTGTGGAAAAGGAAAGAATTTGTCATCATTTAAGAGCCGAAAGATAGATTAATCCTTCCATCAATGCACCTATAAATCCATTTTGGTATATGCCACGACGAGGATGATGATAAAAGAATCGTCGACCTTTCTTCTCCGTATCTCCTTCTTTGCTTTTCATGGATTCCTTTCACATGAGTAATTATGCTAATCTTACATCAGCGCTTGCTACCACCATTTGTATTCAACGCCGACATGAAACAATCTTAGAAGAAATATGTTTTAAAATAAATCAATTTGGTCTGGACAGACATACAGAAATAATGCGAAAGTACTTCAAGTACTGGGGTTGATGTGTGATTCTTTCTGCTAGTATATACTCTGTGTATTCTATGGAGATATGAAACTTATTTCATACCGTAAATTGTCCACTTCACACTACTTCCTCCTTCCATACTGTATTTAAATCAAAATCGAGTATAAATAATTGCATATAATAATCTATGAGTTAATTAATTATGGTTTAATGTCAGCTTTTGTTGGTAAAACCATAAAATGCAATGCATCATGTAGATCATTTATAATGGAATTTAATAAATAATTTACAATAGTAGAATGCAATGCATTATTGGGATTGAATGATATAGCTTAATTAATTATTAAGGTGCCACCTTAAAAGTTTAGTAGAAAAGTTTTTATATCTCCTACTTCCTGACACTATTTAAAAAAATACTTTTATGCCATTATTATTATTATTATTATCATTATTTCATCACATCATAACCGGCACACTCATTCATTACGTTCATCAACATTTAATTAATTGTTTTTTGCACATATTTACGCCATCAAAACCCCAATTCATTTACTACTAGAATTTTATTTCTTTATCTCCCACTGCTCATTCAATTTTTTCTCATTATTTCCAACCAGCAAACACCACAATCATTATTTTGTATGTGCAAGTATTCTTGTATTTATAAACATACATTTTCCCATTCTCCTGTTCTCCTTTTTAATAAAGAGCCACATAAGCAGAAAAATTGGCATTCTTAAAAATATGATTATTATTGTAGAAAAGTCACTTTGGACTGATTGTAAGTTCCTTTATTATTACGTACTCTTTTTTGCTGCACGCGATCATCATTTATTTACTAAAAGTTCTTGGTAAAAAACAGGCAACTATGTTGGACAGGCAATCATATAAAATGCATATATGTGCTTAAACTGGAAAGCATGACATCATAACAAAAAGAAGAAGAATAGGTGTAAAGGCAAACATGATTTCCGCATGCAAAAAAAAACATGACATGGCATGGGTTTTAACTCAACATATATACATGGGTATACATATGACACTCTTCAACCGAAACTAGAATCCATTTTAAGCTATAAATTGTAAACCACAAACAAAAACCCATTTTGTTCTTCCTTTTTGCACATTCCTCTATCAATCCAATAATATACATACAAACAAACTAAGGAACATTTATACTTTCATCCACATACATACATATATTATATACAAATACAACCATTATTGCACTGTTAAAAAAACAAAAGGTAGATTTTTAGAGTTGGTGTACCCGATACTTTATAACGATTAGAAAAAGACGATAAAAAACAATAAAAGTGGTGGTGGTGTTAATAGCCATTTATTTTATTAAACTGCTTTGTTGCGTTAACCCTATTATTACCGTGTGTATTTTCCTTTCTGTTTTATTTTTGCATTTTTTAGCTGAGCTTAATATGCATACACGAAACCAAGTAAGTTAGGTATATTGTTTTATGGCAAACCCCAAACTTTAGTTTCTTTTTTCATTTGCTAGACATCAGTTTAACGGTTAAATACACAAATATTCACTTGGGTAAAGCCTCATCAGCACAACATTAAAAACATCGAAAAAAAAAAGAACCGAGAGAACGAAAAGAACTATTGCAAATATTATAATAATATACCATTCCTTCTTTACCATCACCAACATTTAAAAAGTTTGCATTGTTGCGTGCCTTCCTCTCTGTATAAGTCGAGCTTATAGCGGTGCGCCTTTATTATAAAGAAACAGGAAAAAAATAATAGCATCATATACGTATTATATTATTATATATATATATACGTTATATACATACAAGCTCGTCAGTTTCAACAATTGAAATTGACCATCATCATTCCGTCACGTCACGTCATCATCATCTCTCATTCTTGTACAGTTTTCATTCTACTACGTAATACCTCATGAGTTGCTGTTGTGATATACCAGTTCTATCTGCTCATCGAACAACTCCGAATTTCGAAAATATCATTGTAAGAAAACAGAAGAAACATAATAATTTCTTACTTGCGTTGTTATTACAAAATAATTTAAAACAAATACATACTAAACCTAGTAAGAATAGGATAAAAAAAACTCATCATTCAACTTGGTAAATACTTTTCCAGGCAGTATAGTATTTAGAAAGGAATTTCCTAATTTAAAACACCCAATTTCCAGAATCAATTGAAGTACATCAATTTTTTAAACAATTTATCAGCTTTCATAGAAGATAAGAGTATTGGGAATAAGTAGGTATATACGACATGACACATTACATGCAAGTTTGAGTTTGCGGATATTGCGGAATATATTTTACAAGAAGTGGAAGAAGAAGAACACACACGTTACTTTTTTTAGTGCTACATTACAACCCAGAGGAATAATACCTACATGTTGTTTATATGTAGGTACGTGCACATGATTTTCCTATATCTGAAATCTGAACTGCAAATATCATAACAACATTATTATATTTCTCCAGCACATGTAATCATGTGCACAGCGAGCAATACATATGTATTTACATGGAATAAAAAAAATATTATTTACAAACAAGCTCTGTCTGCTACATGTATAACTGCATACATTCATTTTGTATACACGTACCTGTCAAGTTTTAAATGAGACAGATTGGGCAGTAGTAGTAGTGGCAGTACAGCCAAAAGTTAATTGGAAACAAGGCACTTAATAATGTAGCTCACCACTAGCTCTTTCTTGGTTTAAAATACCACATTTTACTGTTCCTTTTACACTGGGAATCAGCATGTCTGGAGTCTGGAGTGCAACCAGTGTTGTTGTTGTTGTTGTTGGTGGTACATTGATTAAATTGCAAAAATTGCATTTTAATAAGCAAGAATTTTGGTCTGCTGGAAAGAGTGGGATTGTTAGTTAAGATGGTTTTGGTTGAGACAGTAGTAGTGGTTAGGTCAGTTAGTTGACCTCCACTATATAATCTTGATCTTTTAGTGGACAAGGCAAATGGAAGGATTAGTTGCCTATTTTTTTTGTTGTTTACAAAAAGTCTGCCGGTTTATATTCCACTGACAACCATCATATTTGTATGTAACAATACAAGTGAGTAAAATAAATATGTATATTTTTATCTTGTGTTGTTGTAGTAACATCGCTATATAAGCCAAGCAGTTAGAATAACATTTTTTTAGTAGTAATTTTATCCATATGTACCTATGTGCATTTCTGTGCAAGAAACATCAAAGCATGGTTTTAGTTTTAACCTTCCAACCCAAAATTAATGAATAAATGAAAATATGCTGCCGGCTGCAGAGTTGCAGCTGCTTCTGTGCTACTACTACTGGAAGTACGACAATTACATGTTTCTACATTAACAATAATATTTATGGGTTGGCTTTTATTACTTTTGTGAAACTGGCTCTAAAACTCTGTACTCGACGACGTGCAGAGAATCAATTGAAATTTGTACAGCTATTTGATACATTTTACTTTTATATTGAGTGCATGACGGCAATACACTATTTTATGGCTTAAATCGTTTAAAGCTTTGTAAAGTACGATTAGTAAGTCATGTGTGTACTACTATACACAACAGTAGCAGTATATCTAGATTGCAAGTAGCAGGGAATCATCTTCATCATCAGCAAAGTCATTATTGTTGTTGACGTTGCCAATGACCGACTTTCCAGCCAATTCAAGTGGCTATGATGATGACGGTGCTGACGAGACATTAAGCGGTTTAGATTATAATTATTAATATATACCATCATATACAAACACACGCTACATATTATACCACAATTACACACGCATGATTATGTGGAATCATCATCATAAGTTTTTTACATTTGCTCGTCAACTACATCCCTATCATTGTCGTCGTTATAAGTGCATGTACAAAAGATTCATTCATTCATTTATACACTCAGCCAAGTCAGCGTATATTTTTTTATGAAGATAAAATGTAAATAATCTTGACAACTAAAATTTTGATTGAGAATCCAATAGATTTGTCAATTTTAGTCAGATTGTCAATTTATTTTAAATATTATTTAAAAAAATATTCGTGTAGTCCAGTATTATATTTGCAGCTGGCTAGTTCCAGAAGAAAGGAAGCAAATTAAAAGTAAATTTTTAATATAGTTATATTTATCTCTGTTGATTTTTGTGTAAAAGGAAACGGCTAAAATGTCGCCTACTGTGATTCCTCGTATTTCCAAATCAGTTCGGGAAGATAATTTGGTGGAGGACTCGATTGAAATCCTTCGCATCATAAGACCAAAGTGGATTGAGGAACGGGATAAAAATGGAGTGGCGATTAAATCAAAGGTATGCGTGTGTATGTATTGACAAAGGAGATGATTTGTTAGGAAAATATTTTAATTGATTAAATATTTTTATGCTTAAATTTATGATGATGATGACTAAATTTGGGAATTGTTTTTATGAGTGGCAATTGTAATATTTTAATGTTTATATATTTTTCCTAGATGTTCACAGACGGCATTACTAACAAGCTTATAGGCTTCAACCTTGTGACGGAGCCGAAGGATGTGGTGATATTAAAAGTATACGGGGCGAATACTGATTTGATGATTGACAGACAAGCAGAAATTGATACAATGACTGTAAGCATAGTATAGGGATATTTTTAAACTATGTCGAGTTTGTTGAGTTTGAGATCAGGATGAAATTTCATTAACAAAATATGTTGTTATGAATTTTTTCCATTTTGTTTATTAGCTGCTGCACGATAAAAAGTGTGGACCTCAACTATATGCCCTGTTTGAAAACGGGATCTCGTACGAATTTATTCATGGGGTGACCCTCACAATGGAAACATGCCGCGCTCCGGATGTTTACCCGATTGTTGCTGCGGAAATGGCTCGAGTTCACAAAACCATTCCTCTTTCACCCGAATCAGGGGATACCGCCGTGCGTTCCCTGGCTTTCAAGAAAATGCGGCGATTTTATGAGCTTAATGAGGAAATCCTCACAAAAAATACCCAGCTGGCTGGTAGGCTTCAGGAGTTTGGCTATACGCTCGAGAGCTCCAAAAGTGATATTAACGAGCTTGAAGGGATCCTGGAGAAGGAGGGCATTCCCATAGCATTTTGTCATAACGATATACTCCTTGGCAACGTGGTTTACAATAAGGACGAGGAAAAAGTCAGCTTTATTGATTTTGAGTACGCCATGCCAAATTATGTCACTTTTGATGTGGCCAACCACTTCAATGAATTTGCTGGGATTGACAATCCCGACTTTTCCCTATGTCCTGATCGCAATTTCCGGAGGGAGTGGATTGTCCAGTATTTAAAACATTTTGGAACTCAGGGATTCACACAAGAGGAGTTTGAGCGCTGGGTGGATTTGTGTATACCGGCGAGTCACTTGTTCTGGACATTGTGGGCGGTTGTGCAGGCTCACAACTCCACAATTGATTTTGACTTTGCTGGGTAATAATCCAGAATACGTGTACATATGCAAAATATTTTATTTGCTTGTAGTTTTAATAGAGCATACTATTCATCATAATAAAATATGTTTTCCTGTTGTTGTTTTTTTCCCTGTAGATACGTTGGCCTTCGTTACGTTGAGTACAAGAAGCTTATGAAGGATATTCAAGGAGGAAACTAGGAAAGTCTTCGCCCTGCAAAAAATACAAACGCGAATTTTAAACAGAAACAAAGCAATATAAATATTCAAACACATCAGCGGATCAAAACAACCAAACCAGAATAACTTGAGCTTTGATTTGCAAATATTTTAATGATCAAGTAGAATTTTATCAAGTGCATTTTTATCCTGTAGAAAATATTTTAATATGAAATCATTCCAAAACCATTAACCTTTTTAATCCAACAGTTATTTTTTTAATGACGATACGCACAGGATGAATACAAGAAGAATAAATATATATATAAATAAAGCAACATGATTTACTAAAACAAAATAATAAATAAATCATACACTTTGCATATATTATTGATTGACATACAAATTTTTATTTTTGCATTTACAATTTGGTCCTCGGACAAGTCACTGAGGAAAATATACATTTAACAAATACGCTATATATATAATTATAATTATAAAAATGTGTTTCATTGAAAATATTGTAAAGGTGTGTGCATTTTTGGCGATTTTCATGGCTACTATCAATTTATCTACCAACGCGACAAAGTCAAAAATAAATTCCGATCTTCGAAAAGCATTTAAAACTGACGACAAAGCTAGGAAAAATATAGTACTGAATTTTAAAGGGAAACCGGCTCAAGTCCTGGACAATTTTAGTTTGATGGCTAGAACGGCGGAAGTGAATTCCCAACAATTTCATGAAAACTACATCGCAGCACTAAAAGATTTGAGAGATGACAGCCAATCCAACGTTTTGAAGTATATGAAAAGTCAAGCTGTTTCAGAGTCTCCAGCAAAACATTATAGTTGCTGGCTCACCAATCAGGTTTTTGTGAAAGGAGCGGATAAAGACATGGTCGAAAAGTTGGCAAGCTTTAAAAACGTTGACAGGATTCATGAGGAGCGAATATATAATATTCACAAGCCAGTGGACGAGGGCCCCATTATCCATGGGAGTGGTATAAATGTCCAAGGAAGCTCAGGCACAAATGCGCCTCAATGGAATATTAAGAAAATTAGGGCACATGAAGCGTGGACATTATTTGGGGATGGGACTGGGGTTAGAGTAGGGTTTATAGGTAACCATGGTTAACTTAATTAGTAGTATCACTTTAGAAGTGTCTGTCTGTATGTCAATCATGTTTTGATCTAATTTGATTAGACACTGGGATGAATGCAGAACATGATATATTTCGGCGTAATATGGTTACCTCATTCAAGGATGCTGTAAGTAATAAAGACAAGATTTACGATGATAACGGTCACGGTACCCATGTCGCTGGAATTATTGCCGGGAAAAATGGATTTGGAGTTGCGCCAGGTATTAATATTGTTTGCTGCAAGGCATGCGGTCCGAACGGTGAATGTTCGGAATCAAGTCTTACAACTTGTGGGGAGTTTATGCAGCAAGAAAAGCCAGACATTGTGCGACTTTATATATATACACCCTTAATTAGTATACTGTTTTAATATTAGCCTCACTCGAGTTTTTTTTGACGTCAGTACTCATTATATATTAGGTGTCCAACTCCTGGGGTGGTCCTGGCGGAGAAACTTGGTTTGACCCTATTATCCGCAGCTGGACGGCGACAGGTATGATCTCCGTCTTTTCCGCAGGAAATTCCGGTCCCGATTGTGGTACCGTCGGAAGTCCCGCAGAAAACCTGAACGTGATCAGCGTGGCCTCAACCAACGACAAAGATGGTCTTTCCGATTTTAGCAGTCGTGGAAAATGTCCAAAAATTAACGAATCATGTCCCACAGTTTCAGCTCCAGGCGATAAAATCATTTCAGCTTGGATGTCGTCGCCTTCCTCATACAAATCTCTTTCCGGTACAAGCATGGCTGCACCCCATGCAACCGGCTTATTAGCCCTCATGACCGCACAAAAACGTATGAAGCCTGCTACGGCGAAAGCCACTCTGATTAAATCATGCATGAGAAAAGGTCTTTCGGATCCTCATCAAACGTGTGATGGAACTCCATTCACAAAATTTCATAATAATATGTATGGAAATGGGCGGATTGATTGTGTGAAAGCTTTGCAAGCTATGACACTTCCAACCAACTTACAAAAGAGCCAATAATGAAATTATTTTTTAAGTGCGTATCTTTCATCATCATGCCAAAATAAATCATTTTTTTTGCGAAACTTGCTTTATATATTTTTTTCTTCGATTTTTTTTGATCCACGCAAAGCGACAAGTATTTTTGTTTATTATTAAAAATTAAAAATCATCATTAAATAATCATACAATAATTACACGGTAAATAATATTCATAATAACAATTAGTTATAATACCAATAATCATAATGACAATAATAATATATCTCTAATAATATGTTATAATAATAATATATTTATAATATACTAAACTATGTGACAACAAATAATTGTAATGATTATAAATGTACATACCACGACGATATACGATGATGATTTAATTTTTTTTGTTGAGTTTGCCATCTACCACATAATATTTTAATAATAGTAAATAATAAAACAATTGGCGAAAGATATTTTGATTATAATTCATCACCATCAGTTGTTGTTTTTTTTCTTGGAAGTGTTTAAAAAAAATCTAAACTAATTTGATGATGCAATGAATGACTTTGAAAATAAAATCGAAAAAAGAGGAAAAATATATATCGTAATAAAAATTACATAAAACCACCTAAATAACAACGAAATAGTATATAATATTCTAACTTATTATACAAAACGACTTATTAAACAACAAAAATTTAAGTTTTTGTTTTTGTATTTCGTTTCAATAATTCAATTAAGTTATAGCTGTATGCGAAGTAATTAAAAATTAAAAACTATTCAAAAAGTTGCTCAGTACACAGTACACAAAAAAAGAAGATTTTCTTGCTTCGAAAAAAAAAACGATTCTAAATAATTGCATTATTACATTGCGACGAAATTGAAAATAATTGATTGATTGGGATTTGTATAACTAACTTGCGTAAATAGTTGACTAATAATAATAGTAGTAACAATGATAACAACGTAAGTGTAAGGATGACAATAATAACACAATAACATACATATTTTTTTTTTACTTTAGAGATTAAAAAGAAGACTGCCGATTGTAAATTCTACGACGACGACGACGATGATACGACGATATTTCGCGGTATTACTAATTAATTAATAATAAAATAACCATAATAAGAACAATAATAACCATAATAATTACCATGATAATGAAGATGATTAATAATTACAGTTACATTTTTTTTGTATACAATGATAATTAGTAAATAGTTAAATATATACACACCCACGCGTATATTTATTTCTTCTCAGATTAAATAATTCAACCATAATATTTATTTATGGAATCAATCAAATTCTTGTAAAGATATTTTTTTTAATTGATCAATAATTTGTATATAATATATATGTATATATGTAACCTATTATACTTCCCGCATTTCTTTTTTTTTCAAAAAAGTAAACCTGTACCATCGAAACCAATCAAAAAATCTGTTTTTTTGTTAACAATTTTTGTTTTGTTTCTGATAAAAAAAACCTGTTGCGAGGTTTTTAATTTTTTATCCGTTTTTACATATTTTTTTGCCTTCTGCTTTTTTTACCGTTCTTTAACTTTATCTCTCCGTCTGCTTTCATTAAAATGTACAATTAAATTTACACATGTAGATGTATATATATACTATACATATCATAGTTACAATCAGTTAAGTAATAATAGCTAATACATATATTATTATAGATTAATAATTATGTATTATATATATATTTTTTTACGACATCGACAAAATCGAAATGTTTGTTTCAAACATGGAGTAGTAGTACTAATAATATATAGTATAACGCCAGTATATTTTATAGTAGTAACCTTTTAACTCTTTTGATGTAACATTAACAATTATTAATATTACAATTATATATTTTTTTACGACGACGAGGACGACGAAGACGATGTACGAAGAAGAGGAGGGTATTTTTTTGGTTTTGTTTTTAACGACGAGTTACTTTTAAAACGTAATTGTAATTAATTTATACATTGAATAATCTTAATAATTCTCAGCTTTTTCTCTCCAACAAAAAAAAAGGAAATCCGAACCAATTTTTTTGTTTGTTTGTTTGTTTACCTGTCTGTGATGAAGTCCGAGCAACTAAACATTGTACATACAACGATGACGAATTTACCATAATAATATGCACGCATTAAATATTTGTTTTTTTTAAAGAAGAAGAATAATAATATCCGTATTTTTTGTATTTTATGCCCTAATGATTATGCTATATTGGCTCATATTAAAGTATAATTAGTACAAGTGTAGTATTTAAAAATTAGAGAGTCGCTAAAAATTTATCTGGTTTTCACAGGTTTCTTATTATCTCTTTCACATTGACTTCCCTTTTTAATATGGCTATTAATTAATGAGGCTCCTTACAAATTTATTATTAAGCTTTTTAAAAAACACTTATAATTTAGCATACTGTATTTTGCTAGCTTTCTACTAATTAATTATCAGTTGTTTGTATACGACAACAACGTCTAAATTGGGTAGAGTTTTGTTGGCGGTATTTCCTCTTTTTTGTGTTTTTTTTTTGTTGGAATTTTAATTTGTTGTTAGTTAGTTTTTTTGTTTATATAGTTTAGGTGTTTATTTGTTGTTGTTGAAAATATGAATGTTTGTCAGCTCTGATCACCATGTAAAACTTGTTGGGTTGTTTTTTTTGTTTTGTTTTTAATTATTCTCTCGAGATTTCAGAATTTGTCGTGGGGAAAATAAATCATGAAAATGAATTCACGTTGTAAATGGACCAAATAAAAAGAAGAAAGAGAAAGACTTCAAAGCAAAGTAAGATGTTTCGGATAATAAGGCCTAAAACACAACAGTTGGATGCGACTTTGGCAGGTTTTGACATGTTATTATTATTTATTTTTTTTGAATTGAACAAAATAGAATATATATTATTTGATATTTGATGATGGATGTTGATGCATATTTTTTATATATGTATTCATACGAAATAAATTAGAAATATACTAACATTTTAATTACAAATATGGCGATTGTAATTAACAGCAGAGATAGTAACAGGGTGCCACTCATGCTTTCTATTTTAAAAAATGAAGGAAACTAAAGCAAAATACCTTTTTATTTTAAAGTGTTGATAAGTTCTCTGATAAATATATTTGTTGATGTATGTATGTCGGTATGTATCATGTGTGTGTGGGTGGATATGAATGGCGTATGTGTGATATTATTATTTTTTTGTGTGTGGCTTGGATTATTATTATTTAGCTTGGCATTTAGACGTTCAAAAAATGCCACGGTAGTTTTAGGTTTAATGCGTATTTTTTTTTTTTTTTTGTAAATGTAAAATGACAACACTGACGACGACAAGCTGTCTACATTTGTTGATTATTTTTTTGTTGGCTAATAAAAAATTGCGATGAAACAAAATGCACGAAGAGTTTGTTAACAAGTTTGACAAAATTCAACCTGTTGACTATTAATAAAACAGACAGAGACGACGAGATGACAATAACAGCAGTAGAAGTAGTAGTAGCAGTAGCGGCAACAGCACGACAAGAAGAAAACGATTTCCTTTTTCTTAATAATTATCAATAATAATAAATTTATCTATAAGTAGTAGAGTGTGAATAATAAGGTGTGTGTGTGTAAGTGTGTACTATTATTTTTTTTTTTGCACAACAAACAACAAGAAAAACAATGAATTTTTTACTTTTGCATTGTTTTACTTAAATTTAATCATCTCTTCATTTCTCTCATTGTTTTCATGTGATTCAGGAGGATCATCATTAATTAGGATACGAATATAATGATAATATTTAATTAATTAATACATTTAATCACATATAATAGAGTAAATACACAACTTTCTATAACAAGTACAATATATAGCAATAATAATGATAGTAATGACAAATTTATATATATTTTTTAATAATATAATAGCTAGAGGCTTTCAAGATATTTTCAAAAAATCCCACACTAACCATCAATCATAATTTATATACTTTTGACCTAAAATTTCATAACTTTTTTTTTACAAGTCATCATCATCATCATGTAAGAAAAATAATTTTAAAACCTGATTTCCCATTTGTATGCCAAATATAGTAAACTCCCCATTTATCTTTTTTTTTTAAACACAAAAAAGTTTTAATGAAATTTCCTTTCTTTGTAATTATTATTCTTTTAAATGTACTATCGTCATCAAACTAATAAACTTCTTTTTTTTTATTCCACCACTCAATTCTAGTTTTTTTCTTTGTTCCTTTTGTCGTATTTTATCCCTAAAATACCGGTTTCTTTAATATCCTCGCACTTTTGAAATATTTTTAGTAAAAGTTTTATTCTTCTTTCTGATAGATTGTATGTATGTATGTATGGTATATACTAAAATATTTTTTATTATTATTATTATATAATAATAATATGATTATCATCTCATAAAATTGATCTTACCGATTCTTTCATTCGACTGTTGATTATTATTATTATTTAATTTTTTTTGAATTTATCCCACATGCCATTCATCAGCGACAAAAAATATTTAGCAATTCACACCATTTCGAAGAAGACTTGCTTTTTGTTTTAATTTGACGACACACGCACACACCACACACAATTTATGCAATAATCATCATCAATTTTTTAATATCAATGTATATATATATATATTTGGGTGCGTAATAATTAATAATATTAATAATAATAAACATAAATTACTTGTGTTGCATTACAATTTTTTTTTCAAACGTTTTTTTTTTGCACAGCTGACTTAAGTTTTTGCCTTACGTTTCTCTTTCGCTTTAATAACAGTAGTTTTTTATTTTAAAAAAAAGAAGTTTTTTTAACGTTACAAAAAAAACAGTAAACAGAAAAAAAATTACTCTCCGTTTGCTGATATTTTAAATGATTATCTTGTCGTAGTAATAATAATTAATTAACTAATAATTATTAATCCCTATATTTATCATAATAATACAAGATTGTATACACTGTAAAACGATTCGAGAGATATATATCATGTAATAATAATAATATGCTATCATAATAATAATATTTTATAGAGAGAAGATTGAAAAAAAAATCTGAAAATTAAATATATTTATATATTTTTTTTCCAACTTTCTTCACTTCATCATAATATGCTTTTACTTTACATACACAGTCCTCTTTGCGTTTTTTAAATATATGTCCCTCTTTTTGGAAAGCTTACAAATTAATTGAATCTATGTATTATGTAGTGCGTAATAAGGAGATGTTTACAACTTTTTTTTTTTTTGGATATACTAATTTTTTTTTCTTCTTCATATTAAAATGTATAGTAAGTATTGGTACAATACGGTATTTTGATTAGATATCAATTCTAATTCACAAATTCAATAATTTTTTTTTTGGATAGGCATATATTTTTTGTAAATAGTTTACTTTTTTTTCTCTCTGCAGACTTGTTGCTGTTGCTAAAGTTTTTTTTCTTCTTCTTTTTGCGTATCTTGCGACTTTTTTTTCCTTTCTTTTCTCTCGTCGTCCTGTTCGTTATTTTTTTATACTCTGGCTGTTGAAAAAAGACTGGACAAATTTATTGATTACATCTTACAATAATAATTCTTGATAATGTACACACACATACAAGTACGTAGTTTATAGTAGTAGTAATTTTTTTTGTTTTAAAAAGTAACCAACAATTATTTTCTTACGCTAAAAAATCGTCGTGATGTTGTAATTACAGCTTATATCTTGTATGGTTGTAGTAATCTATATTTTGTATGTAATTTATGCAATAGAAGTAGTAATAATAATAATAATAGTAATAATAATAATATTCGGTTTTTAGGTTTCTTCAGTTATAAAATACAGCACCCTGCACAGCAGCTACTGCTCCCAGTTTTCGATTTTTGGCGTTGGTCTGCAACAAATAAAAAAAATACAGCATAAATATATTACAGTAATAAGCTTATATAAATTTTTTTATGAAATATAATACAAGATAATAATAGGAATGAATAAAAGTTCTTTTTGTCGTCAATGTATGTCCATTATCCCCCTTCTCCCAAAAAAATATACATGGAAGGATAAGAAAATAATATCTATTTTATTTATTCTTGTACTTTTAATGTGGGAAATCCAGATTAGGTATAAATGTGTTACACATATAACATATAGATACATATTTGTACATTGGCCACATGATTTCCCCGGAGGGAACCATTTCCATGAATTGAGAAGAAAAATGAAAAACTTTTGTGTTTCCTTGTGTCTTTTGCTTTGTCATCCTTGTTTCATCTCTTTTTTTTTCTCGGAAAATAAAAATATGATATGCAGATCGCACGTTGTTTGGCATCATGCATAATATGCACTATGCACAGTTTTGTGGCCTACTTCCTTACACAACTACTTGCAAAAAAAAATGTAACGGAGGAGAAACGTGAGAGGGCGAATTGACAAGGAATCCAAATAAAAGCAAACTAAATAGGTACAGGTCAGGGAGGTGTGGGATTCCAATAATTTAATAATGATCTGATTTAGCAAGAAATAAAGTATAGAGAGAAGAAACAAACATGCCTATCTTGCCCCATCATATATTTTTTTATTTCTCAAAGACTCAAAGTAAAAGACAGAAAAAAGGGGGAGAAAAAAAGTCTTTAGATTTCGAAAATAGGAGAAAGAGTTTTTTTTTCGGATGTTGTTTTGTTGTTGGCACAGAATGACAGGGGGACACCTGATCTTTTACCCAATCAATTACTCATGATCACCATCATACAATAATACCAATAATACCCATGATCATGTATCATCTTTTTAGACAGAAAAGCAGTATCAAACGAAATCTACTCACTACATTTTATATTGATACGCTGCTACATAAGCCACCTCTGCGATGATGACAACAAGTAAAGAAGAACACGTATGTACATGGCGGAGCATTGTCTTGATTCAGAATCACAACTTAGCAAAACAAACAGAGACGGAATGACGATGTTTTATGTAAGGTCATCTGTATTTATAGTGCCAACACGGGCGCATTAACAACAACTGTACCGGGAAAAAAGTAAATACCTAGATTCCATGAATGCGTATCTTTCCGAAAATGGAAGTTTGTAGTAAAATGGATGTGAAGTATATAAAAAAAAGAAAATAAAAAAAGATTTTTTTTGAGAGAGCATATATTTAAGTATGGTGGTAAGATTCCCTCAAGTAATATACTATTAGGCCCTGGTAGAATTATATGTACGTACATTTAAAACATAGAAACTGATGGATGAATTAAAGTATCCATATCCTTAAACTTTCCCTTGAAAGCAAAGATTTTTTTTGCTGGGTTGGTGCTTTTTAATCTATTAAGTAGCATTTAACAAGTAAAACGTTTTTGCTTCCATTATTTTATAGTAAACAATAACCCGTCTTTTATGATACTGGGAAATGAGCAAAAGGTCTCAATAAAACAGAACAAATGACTACTCCAACTCCTACAACAACAACTACTACTAATACTACCACAAGCCCATTGACAATGAGATTAAAAGGGACAGAGCGATGGATATTGTTACTACTGCTACCGCTGCTCTTCCCTTAAATTTTTTTTCTATTTTCTTTCGTCTCTCTAGGAATCCCCTATCGAGTTTCTTAGAAGAATGTGTGCATGTGTTGTTCATCTGTTGTTCCATTTGTGCACATACATCTCTACTAAATGTGAACATACAGCAGAAACATCTTTGAATGAGATCAAAAGCGAACACACACACACACACACGAAGAAAACAGCATTATGGGCTGTAGTGCATACAGAAAAATATATTGGCAGTTTATTTTTTTTCTTAGAAAGCATGCTTTCTCTGGAGGATAATGCATTATTCGAGAAGGAGATGCTCTTTTCTCCCTCCCTCCATTTCTTCTCTTTTCTTTTTTATATTTTTTATTATTATTTTTGCTTTCCTTCCTTTTAGCAATTAGTTGCACTCGAACCACTTGCTCACATTTTTCTTTTTAAAAATAAAATTAACTTTTTAACCTGCTGTGTTCAAAACGCCACATTAAACCAAGCATACATACACATGATATTATTATGTATATATACTACTTCTACTACTACTACTACACATTCATATAATATCATAAGTTTTCTACATAAATAATACATTTTTTTTACTACATATGGCTATCAGGAAGAATAGGGAGAGCTGTAAAAGTTAACTACATTTTTATCTTATACAAAATCAATTCTTGTTTTCCCTCTAAAACGAATAGAGAAAAAAAGCAGTATAGCTGCAGCAGCAGAAAAAAGCAGCAGCTCTTCTTACTATAACAAATGGAGTTGAAACAAGTGTTGCACAAAAAATTATGGGAAGCAGGAAAAGAATAAAAATAATATATATATGTATGTATTTGCACAAATACATTGCATTTTCCCTTCATTTTCTTCGTTTTTTTTTTGGCGTGGAACAAAAGAGAATGGGAAGAGTGAATTGAGTGGAAAAAATCGTCAGCTTCTCCATTCCCTACAATCTACTACACAAGGCCATGATATAGAAACAAGAAGAATATAATAATATTAATAATAATAATAATAAGATGAGAGGAAATAGTAAAATAGCAGAAGTAGCAAAAGCAGCAGACTCTATCCCGCAGAGTTTGACCGAGAGACACTGTGGCTATGAATCTGTAAGAGTTAAGCGGAGCGTTCCATAAGAAGAAAAAAAGTATAAAAGGGTAAAGGATATTAAAAGCAGAGTTTTGTACGGAATCTATACAAGTAAGCTGTGCATAAACATATACACACTTATTTTTCTCCCTGTCTCTTTAATGCCAAGGCAACAAGGCCAGACCAACAGCGGCAGCAGCAGTTGAATAACAGCTTGTCTCCCTTTCTATTATGTATAATCTGCAGGCTGACATGCATGCATGTGTGTGTGTGTGTGTTTGCGTTTTTTTTGGTTTGGTACAAAAGGAAGAAGTGAAAAAAACATTCAAGGAAAAAATATCCAAGGTCTCTTCTTAACAGTGAAATAAGCAGAGAGAGTGTGTGTGTATGCTGCTTTTGCACTGACTTGACTTGTGAAAAAAAATCATCTTTTTGACTTATCTGGAGTTCTGTAGAAAAACTGAGCCCAAACTTCCATATGTGCACCAAACAAACAAGAGAAAAAAGAGTGAAAATTCCTAGGCTGATGTTGCTGCTGCCTTCAAAGGAAAATCTAGGCCACTGCCATTACAACTCTCTCTCCCTCTCTTTCTCTCTCTAACTTTCTCTCTGTGTATCTCGTTCCACTCACCGTATATTTCCCTTGATATACCGCACCCAAAATGAATGAAACAGAGAATGAATACTTTCCTCCTCCCCCCCATCTCTCTCTCTCTCTCTCTCTCTCTCTAATGACATGAAAGACCTTGTATGAGTAGCACAAAATATTTTTTTTCTTTCCTCCTTTGTCGTCGTCGTCTTCGTTCAAGTCCCCTCACTCACTCTATATATCTCTCTTTATCAATCCAGACCTTAACTTGTTCCTTGATACTTGAAAAAATGGGAGAAAGGGTGCGAGCTGCGAGTTGATTTTTTCTTCTTCTTTTTTTCATCATTGCTCGCTTTCTCTCTCGTTATACTGCTTTGGTGAACGTGTTCTCTTGTAGCAACACCCGAGGTGGACTGGCTTATATGAGGAAAACACACATACACACGTGTTTTGTTTGTACAAGTAAGTGGGAGCAAGTGTGCACCACCACGATACGAATACCCCCTTCTATACTACCATCACCACCACCATTTTATCCATTAAGGATTATAAATGACCGTGTAAATTCCAAGGGACATGCAAAAAATAAAAAAATAAAAAAATAACAAGCTGTGTGTTTGTGTATGTGTATAAATATATTTGCTAGCGGCGTTTACAACACAACCTTACACTCTTCACTCTACACACACTGGCTTAATATTTATTCAGAAAAATAAAAGAAACAACAGCAAATAGGTAATGCTAAAATCAAAGCCACTTTACTTTTGTAGAAAAAACAAGGAAAAAAACGAAAGCATGAATGAAGGAGGGCAGAAGCAAGGAAAAAAGGGACGCAGACAAAAAAAACAACAAGAATAGAAAATGGATGAATGGCATGACTAAAAGGCTAGAGTTAGTTTGCTAGTATATGTGTCCATTGACTTTTTTTTTCTTTAAAATAACACGACGACACGCCCGTTGTTATAGTTATTGTTACTTGAAACAAGAAAAAAAATGGGGTCATGTGTGTTTTCTTTAAAGTATTCTTTGTACAATACAATGACTATATATACACCATGTGCAATGTACATATAAAATACATGAGCCATATGGCTATGCGCATATATATATTTCAACTGATAAAGGACATATGTATACAACGACAAAAAAAAGAGAGGGAATGGATGATTGTAGAAAAAAAGTGGTCATGAGTTTTTACCTTGAGAATTTGGTTCCGGGAGGTTTTCCCTGGGTACCAAGTGCATGACTGTTGTTTTGCCCAGAGGGAGACCAAGGGCACCCAGCGTTACGTTGCTGTGAAGGAATCGGCCCTGGTAGATAAGCCGCAAGATCTCAGCCTTTGACACAGCCTCTTCCAGCCATTCTGCAAAAAAATAAAATGGATATTAAATAAATAAAAAATTTAATTAAAATTTTATGCATGTTTTCTATGTAGTGTTCATGGCTAATGATTTAGATGCATGATTTCCGCTCAAGTTGTTTTATTGAAGGACCAACATATTTTATTTTATTTTAAACCACCTCCACATGAAATAAAAACATTTTCTAACCAAAAAAAAAAACACAGCAGTGTATAAGGTAAGTAGTACAATAGACAATTTATATACACACTAACATTACCTACTTAAGTGCGTCATGCAACTGTCTTATATAGAGAAAAAAGAAGTAAAAATAACACAACTTTTCATTTTCACCAAACCACAAAAAAAAAGAATAACTGTCTACTATACTCTATACCATTGAATAGTAGTAGGTTGGTTGTGAATTTAGCCAGTCGATTTCTCTTAACCAGCCAACCATCCAAGCAAAAAAAACAGGATCCCTTCCAACAAAAAGTCCCTTTTTTTCGCTGCGCTTAGACAAAGATCTTGTCAATTTTTATTTATTGCAAATTTTTCAACACGCCGCCAAAATTACATAGCACTAGAGAGAGAGAGAGAGAGAGAGAGAGAGAGAGAAAGAGAGGAAAAAAGAGGGCTCAACCATTATCCTACCAAAAAAAGCCATCAACAACCAACCGCAAAAATAAATATAGTTTTATGGTGTGTAAGTAAAGCAGTAGTAGTTCCTTTTTTTTCTTCCTTTGCCATTTACATTATTTTTGCATTTCAGTGTGATTTGTTAAAATAAAAAATTGTAACCATGCAACAAAACACATGATATACTCGTATATAAATGTATTTCAAGGTTGTGTCCCCACAGATCCCTTCCCCTTCTTTTTTATTCCCTGTTTTACATTGTTCGTCCTATTTATACTTTTTGTTGTTGTTATTTTTTATTTCTTACAAGAAGAAGAAACAGCAGTAGCAGCAATAACATTAAAGCAACATCCATGACCCTTTTTTTCTTCTCCTTTTGCCTCTTTACCCCAATTCATATATTTTTGCTTCCTTCCAAATTTAATCAAAAGAGGAAAAAAGGTGACTAGTGTCCAGGGACCATTAAGTTAGGCTACAAGATACACACACGCCTTGAAAAAAATGTCTTTTTTCGTTAGTTTCCACCTCAATATTTTATCCACCTACTATACTATCTCCACCATATAACCAGAAGCATTTCACGATCACTTTTTTTTATATCTAAAGCAGCAGTAGTAGTACGTACGTACCACTTACACTTCTACTGAATATAAATAAGTGATAAGAAAAACATGAAGACAAGGAGGCAAAGTGGCTGTGAGAGGATGACGATGATGACGACGGGAAAGAGCGAGGAAGAGTAGCAAAAAAGCAATAAAAGCCAATGTGAAATTCAATAGCTGGATAAAAAGTTAAATTCTTTCTTATTTCCTTGTTCTAAAAACAGAGAGCACACATATATAGTTAAAAAGCATAGAAGAGAGAAAGCTGCAAGAGTGGGTGTCGTGGCAATACGATAATGGCAGTTCTTCTTCTTTTTTTCCAACTCTATCTCTATCACTGTATCTGTTTCTCTATCTGTTTTGGCGAAGATGTGAGAAAAAAGGAGAATAAAAGGAGAGAAAAAAAGTGAGAGAAAATGTAGGTCAGGCTCATTCAGTTAGTGAGCCAAGCAAAAGCTTTATCCTGTGTGTGAACTGTGAACGGCTATGTCTATAGTCATTATCATCATCTTCATCTGCTTCTTCTACTACTTCTTCAGAGAGAAAAAGAGAGAGAGAGAGAGAGAGAAAGACTTTTCTCACATCAGGCAGTCAAGATTTGGTAAGAAGGATGACGACAACGAAGAGTTGAAAACCAGAACGAAAGAGAGAGAGAGAGAGAATTGGAGTAGTGAGAAATTGATGATGAATGGGTGAACAGCTAAAAGATATTTTCAGACCATCATATAAATAGGTAGATAGTCTGCGAAGGAAGAAGAAGAAGAAGCGAGGGAAAAAAGACTTATGTTCCATCACGTTTCTCCACTAGTCATTTATACACATATTATACGACTCTCTCAAATTGCCCCCAGGAACTCAATGGGTGTATTGAATGTATAATGTGCTCAATGTAAACTAAATGTATTCATTTATAACAATATTATATAATGAATGTAAAAGTGCACTTATTATATATATACGTACATACACACACACACCTTTTGCCAAGAAAAATAGAAACATAATACTACTACATATTATTATAAGATTGAATTATATCCTGCTTGCTTTCGGCTGACTGCTGATTTTTTTCCCTGTTGAATGATTATAGTGACCTTGTACAAAGATAGACTCTCCATTTTTTACCCGCCCATTTTTTTTTCTTCTGCCCTCCAATCATTGAAAATAAAGAGTATACGAAGAAAAATTTGTATGGAAAGTTGTATGAATACAGGAGCAGCAGTAGTAATAGTAGTAGTACCCAAGGACTGACTGCAGGACTGCAGTCATTTTCTACCATTTCGCCATCACCACTGCCACAAAGAGAGAGAGCGTACCCCACTGCAGTTTTCTTTCTTTTTTTCTCCTTTCCACTACATTCAACATTATTTTATGTGTGTGCTACTACTACTACTCTATTCGATGATGATGCTGGATGTTGGTTGTAGTAATTAACGTGAGGCAAGCGGAAACCATTAGTAGTGGAAGCAACCTAGCTCTTTGTTGTTGTATATGAAAGAGAGAGAAGAAAAGAGAAAGAAAGAGAGGGAATTAATAGGAGCGTACAAGAGGAAAAGTCGGTAATAATAATAATCAAGCGATATGTATGCCAGGCCAGGGAAAGTTAGGGCACACAGAGAAAAGTAGAGAAGGAACGGATGTTTCCAGAGAGTTGATGATGTCGCAGTGGATTAATGACAAGGACATCTTGATGATGATCATCCTGAAATGAATGAGGAAATGAGTAACGATCTGCAACTCCAAACATGCACACATACATATTATGTATGTGTATACACCCTACTATCATATCCCAACCACTTATAATCTCAAAACCAACGCCACCAGCATTGTGATCGTCATCATGATTATTATCATTATTGCTATTATCATTATTGTCCCTTGTGACAGTCAACCATTCAAGTGATTGTGGTAGCGGCGGCATTAGTGGCTGTGGAAATGCATATTTAGTTATCATGTTGACCATGAAGTAATTTTCCCTTGTAATCTGTTTCCACAACCATCAATTGATAGACTATTTTTTTCTACACACAAAAACACACACACACACCTATTCCTATTATTAGAATGCAGTGTGGTGGAATCAATATGAAAACATAGAATCAGTCAGCCAAACCAAATTTCAGCTCCATTTCTTGAAGTAAAAGAGCAGCAGCAGTAACTGTAAACTATATATAGACACTTCACTTTGCTTTCTCTTTAAAATAATAACGACTTTTCCAAAATAAAAATAAAAAACTTTTCAGCAAGTTTACCCATATCATGTCAGATATCCAACTCTCTACTCTACTATTTTATTTGTGGCGGTCGGTCATGTGGTCAGGTCTCTAATAAAATTTATTATACATATCTACTATTTTTAAAGCATCATTTCAGCTTTAGTGTGTCAGCATACCTACATTACATGCTTATCATGAGTCCATTTTATGAAAATAAATGAGAGACACATGGACAGCTGAATGCACACACCCGTACACCATATCATATTCAACCAACCAACCACCAAAACCACTGCTGATGCTGATGCTGCTGCCTTTGCCGTCCACTATACTACTTTCTGACACTGACGACACGACATAATAACGGCAATGGAGAAAGTTTAACATTGAAACTGAAATGCACACAACAATTCTGCTAAATTGGTCTCGGGATATGTTTGTGTGTGTGGATATAAAGCAGCGTTAGAGTCAGTTAGAGAGCCTTTCTTTCATTGTGTACGTGTGTCTGTGTCTCTACCCATTTTTCTCAAGGCCTTCCACGAAAATCGAAAATCTCCGAAAAATGGTGCAGTAGTTCTAGTAGCAGGAAAAGCAGAAGCAGCAGCAGTAAAAAGAGAAAAGTACCATAGCAGCAAGTCTTCTTCTGTATTTTTATCCATGTGAAAAGAAACTTGGCGAAAAAGATGTCTCATATATACGGAAAGACTGAGCTCAACACAAACAAAAGGAGCTGCTGCACCAGTTTTTCTCTGAAAACTTTCTCCATTTACCCCAGTTATTTTCTTTTTGCGACTTGAATCACAAAAGGAAAGACACATTTCTCAAACTAAATGAAAATATATATATTCGGTTTTTATGTGTAGTATTTTGCACATTTTCCCCTTTTGCTAGTCTATGTGTATGAAGTAGTGTGTACCCTTCGTCCTCTTCCACACAGACAAACACATTATATTTATTTTTATGGGACATGGCAACTCAACCCTACTATATGTCGACCTAAGGAATCAAAGTACTTTTGTATAGGCAGGTAGAAAAAAAATAGTACCACATTTACAGAAAAAACACACACACTTGTGCTCTGTGCCATCATCATATCATGCATATGGATGATATTACTCCTCTGAGTGAACTGCATTTTCTTTTCCATGTACACCGATCCATTTCGTCTATAAATAAATAATATCAACTTTGGTGAAAATACTTAAACCAAAGAAAAGGAAAAAAAATAGTTTCTCAAGAAAAAGCAGAATTTTTTTTTGACAAAATTTATTTTCTGCTGTCTAGTCATTCCCATCGTCGCTCCTCTTGCTGTCGTCATATGTCATCGACTTCAAAAATCCACACAAAGAAATATGTCAGACAATTGATGACTATTCAGCACTTTCGATTTTTTTATATTACAGCTTATTTTTTTGCGGGGGCGTTTCTTTCAATTACTACTACACGTATCTTTTGCTACTCTTTCTAATACATTCATTCATATATCCAAAAAAAGTGTGTCAATTTTTCTTTGAACTTATAATCACACAAGGGGGATTTTTATACTCATCATCATCGTTACAGTGTCGAGAGCAATCTTTTCATATATTTTTAGATTTGACGTTGTTAACCTCATCTGACGAATTGATTGTATTTTCTAGCCATATTATTATTATTATTACCTATTTAAGCAGTGATGCATAGATAAAATGTGCGTAGGAAGTATAAGAAGGATTTCCAATCCAATGAGATCAAGACGCCAAATATTTTTCACCTCACTGATTCCCAAACATAATGGATATAAAGAGGCGAGGAGTAGGAGGAAGATGAGGAACAAAATAGCATTAGTAGTAGGGCGAATAATCAGATTTTCTTTGCTACCGAACAAACAACATAAAATAGGCAGTTGCACAAATATAACAGATGGAAAGAGAGAGAGTAAATCGGATTGGGTGGTGATGATGATGATGATGATGGCTACGATGACGAACTGAGTGAAAAGGGATGAGAGAGAGAGTGCAAAATAATTTCCATACAAATGAGGACATGGCAAAAGAGAGTTTGAAAAAAAATCAGGACTTATTTTATATTTGAAGATTCGACAATGTATTTTCAACTTGACTGACGCTCAAATTTTTACAAAAAAAATATCCGCCAATATTTATTT
>JAHZNC010000525.1:0-39115 GCA_027744095.1 Zhuqinia jingwanae | reverse complement strand
AATTAAAGAATAATATATGGGAAATATGAGATAAGAAGTTCTAAAGTACCTCATACTAAAAAGGTCATGTTCAAAGTTGAAAAAGTTACCATTCAAATGCATACTTGCATTTGTTTGAACCACAAACATAAAAAACGTTTAATTGCGTAATACAATATTTTCCTACAAGCAATTTTTGCATGTACTCGGGCTACAGTGTACTCGGTATATTTATATAGTAATAAAAAATCATTCCTAAACTAGTAATCATTATTTGAACAAAATATGGATACTGATATTGATCCTGTGTTTTATTGGATATGAATATTATAAAATGACGTCTGAAACAAATAACTACCTCATAGACATGTCCTCATTAAAAATTATTTCATAAAGACAAAACAGGATCCTCCAGAGAAATCCAATATTTGTATTTGTATATAATAATTGAAAGAAAAATACCTGTAATAAAAGTTGAGAAAGTGCGTTTGAGGTTTTGTATTTCTTTGAACATGCATACATACGTAAGCACATACCTACATATTACGTACATAACTTAATAACCTGAATAGTTATTTCCTCTCCTTGTACCGAATAATAAATACTATGATAAACTAAAGACGCTGGCACACGTCTCACAAAATCAAACTAGCTGACATCAGCAAGTAGCATATCATATATTTCCTTAACTTTGCATGCATCTGTTGAATGCTGATGTTGGAATAACATAGTTTTTGACGAGTAATATCAACAAAAAAGAGATATTATCATGGTTACATCTAGGTGTAACATGTACACAGAGAAAAGACTAACATGGAAGAAAAGTTTTTGTGTCATGTTTGTGCACTTCTATGTGACATGATTTCTCAATTTTTTGCCCCATTCTTGTTATCCATATATCTACGTAACAAGTATTACCGCGAAACAATATTGCGACAGTATGACGTCGCCTGTAAAACGTTTCACGTCGAACTCGGCCCAAGAAAAGAAAGAGACAAGAAGGGATGAAACACTGATTGCTTCGTTGGAATGGAGTACACAAGCTTTCTTTGTGGAAAGAAAGTGATACGACGTGTTACATACTACACAGGCAGGGAGGACTTACTTATTTTTTCCAAGTCTCACAATGCCCTGTGTTTTATTTTAACTTTTATTTTGGGGAACAGGTATAATAGACAACTGGCTTTGTTTTTTACCACCAAACCCACCCGAGGACGTGGGTTGACGACGAGTTTGGTGGGGGCTGTTACAACGTGTACATGTATCATTATGCATACTTTATGTCAGGATGTTTAATTAATGTAAGAAAAGTAATACTTTCTTTCACCTTTAAAAAGGTTGAGAAGTGGAGGAGGATGATCATTTTCATCGTCAATGTGAAACAAGCTGCTGATGGGTATGTGAAAGTGTTGGTGGTACTAGAAGGGATGTTGGTAGCTCAAACGAAAAATGAATGACGCAGATTACAACTTTTATTTTGGATCTCTAAGCATGTTTGAATATTCCATGAGCCATGCATGAAAAATAAGATGTTATTTTACACGAGCAACAGAGCACAAACTGCCGTTTTAACTGAGAGCCACTCTGTCTGGTTTTTTCCCCGTAGTGGTGATTGTAGAGTTGGGTAGTATATAGTGCTATTGATATGTTGGTGGCAGAAATTCCCTTTGGGACGTCATGTCTTTTACTGGCTTGTTGTGTGTGTGTGTGTGTAAGTTATACGTATTATGATGCATAATTTGTATACATACCTTGTGTTTAGCAAATGTACACATGCCAAAGTATATATATACCTATGTAGTAGTGAAAAAGACACCTGACAAGGTCTTTTATGTAAATTAGTTTTTAAAGATGTCGCATGATGATAAAAAAACGAACATACATGCATAATATTATGTAAACACAGACTCATTACTAGAATGTGAGTCTAATTAAAAATCTTTGAAGGCATGTATCAAAAAGTCAAGCAACCACTGTCGTGTTCTCTTTATCAATCAAGATCAAGCAAGTTATTAGCTATGCATGTTCATACAATTATTGAAAATGTCAAAAAAATATTTACTTTTTATACAGATCACTCATTTATTGATCCTGATTTACCAAAAGTTTTGACCCATATTTTTCCCTCTTGGTAATTACCAATATCTAAAAAGTGCCTCAAAGTAAACTTCATTTTCCTGATTATATTTTCGAGTTAGGAGAGCTAAGTAGGCGTTAGGCGTAGGATAATAATTCCGAGTAGTCCCCCAAAATTTGTGAACAAATTATTATTACATATAATATTATTTAGATGCCTATATCGTGTGCACGCATATACTACAAGTAATTGGTACACAAAACAAGGAAATCACTATAAAATTACTTTATTAGTTCGATCTAGAAAAGAAACAAGGTTGTAAAAATATGGAGAGACAAAAGCGTGGGAAAGTTTTCAAGATAAGCAACATGTAATGAGAAAGCAAAAAATATATGCAAATATCTGTATCATGATCAGGAAAGAACAAGATTAGATTTTACTAATGTGTCGTGTTGTCCCTTTCCCCATTTTTTTTCTTTCGCAACACCAGCTAAAATTGAATTATTAATCTTGTTGCCCCACTACACCATTCAAGCTCAATTGACACTCTATGTACTCCATACTTTTTGACACACAGAGTCACACATTAAATGGCATGGCCAGCAGCATGAAAACAACCGACGTTTTTTGCTTGGCTTCGCTGCTATTGCCATCAGCAAATTTATAATGTCACGTCATAATATAGTACATTATTTAGTAGTTTGAACAAGGAAAACTTTCCAGAGTCGTGAAAAAATATCATCAGCAAGCTCTGTCGTGATCATAATCATTTTTCAGGAAGAATCCGTAAATTTTTAATTACCACAAAAGGGAGATGTAGGAAGGTTCGGCCGAAAAATGACTCAGCCCTTGTTTTTACTAAAGAGATGTGTAGGCATATAAGATTTATGATTACCTACATGAATTCCACTACGGAAAAGTTTTTACTTGTAAGTTTCACTAGAAAAGAGGAGAAGACAAAAAAATAAAGAGAGAGAGAGAGAAAGAGAAGCAGGGAATAAAATAGGGAGGATATCCCCCCAGGGTTTTAAAAATGATGATGAAAAAGCCAAGCTAACCATTATATTATATCTGTTTCAAAATGCAGAATATTTAAAAAATTTAAGCATTATTCCACTTGTACCACCACTGCACTTTAACCTTTACTGTGAAAAGATGCATTAATAAATTAGGTGTGAACGAGATTTATTCCAGGAAGAAGGACATTCCAATCGGCTACTAAATTAATTTATATGAAAAGTTTTACAATCGACTTGTTTTGTAACAGTAGGAAATACGCCGTTGCAATTGGTCTACCTGGTGTATGTATTAAATGTTTTGTTAATAATGATAACACGCGGACTAGCTTGATGAACATTTGAAGAACAAAAAAAATTCTAAATATTTGAAATAATATTTTACGCTTTCATGTTTTGTCGTTTAATAATCATTTAAAAAAAATTGTAAGTTTGATTTTGCAAACAAAACCAGTTATCAATTCAAATTACTTAAACAGTCATTTTAAATGCATTTGTATGCAATCACCTTCACCATCTAAAATGTCAAGACGCTAAATGTAGAAAGAAATAACTGATTTTGGAACGTCGTACCGTAATGTTTTATTCTATGGCCAGTCAAACGTCAAACGGAGAACGTTTTGTTGTACAAAAAATTGCTTACAAATAGGATATTCAATTTTGTTTTTATTGCACTCAAACTCGAAAACAGGCAAAATATTTCAACATCACCCATTTCAGTAAAACAACAAGTTTCTTACCTATTTCATTCATCAATTAGTAAAATGCAAAACCTTTTTTTCCTGTTGTTTTTGTGATTGAGCCAAAACTTGTTGTGATATAATGGTAATAAAAAACTCAATTTTGTAATAAATAAAAGAGATGTCATGCATGTGTGTTTGTTTGTTTTGATTAAATATTTTTTTTATCGATTTTGAGGGCAAAACACCTTTTAATTTATAATTATAAACAGTCAGCGAATCTGAGAACAAGCTTTACCAGGGTATATTTTAAAGGATATAATTTAAAGCAAAGTATTTTTATAAAGGTTGACTTTGTTATAATTTTACAAATACCATTAAACAGTTATGTGCATACCCTTTTTGGGGTATTGTGCACACAAAAATGAGAGCTGAATTTAATGATTATGATGACACAACAACGTGAAAAAATAGTGTGCTTATTATTATACTACGTACTTATGCGACTTAATTATTGTTATTGTAATGTTGTAGCCGTGTCGTCTCGGAAAAATCATGAATGAATGGTAGGGATGATTATGAAAAGGGCATACTTTTGGTAGCAGAAATGTGGATTAAGTTGGATACTTATGCAGCAGACTTTGTAAAGAGACAAAGGAAAAACCTGTATGTTTGTTGAGCATTTCCAATGTTTTTGGCTTCCTCTGGTGATAAACTTAATGGGAAAAGGCAGTGGTGGGTGGTAGAATGGAAATGAAAAAAAAAGTTTATATGAATTTTAGTTCTATGATGGGTATATATATGTGGCTGTGTTCACCTTTTGTTTTGTTTTCAATCAAGTAGTAGGAGGGTGGAATTGAATGTAAATGGAGTAAGTAGTAGTATGATGATCACTTATGAAATAATCGGATGAATAGGTTTACATGCACAAAGAAACAAAGAAATGTTTCCATTAATTCTAATGAAAGTATATCTATCCAATATAGTATCATGTGTGTATGTAGTATCCATATTATATTATCCACTTTACAAACCAACCTTCGAGTTAATACAAGAATATAAGCTATTGGGAAATGTAGAGAGATAAATTGATTGCAAGACGTGTGTACGGATGAATTGCACAAAACTAGAGATAACTGGATTAACTTGTTTCCGTATCATTTTCTTGATACGTAGATACGTTTAGAGATCGACATAAAAAAAAGTTTACCGAAAGAACATTTGAGCAAAGTGCTATTATTATTATTTTGAAGTAGGTATTAAGGAAAACAATAAAAAAAAGAATGGAACTGGGAGATGGAAAGACATAATGCAAAGATTTTGTTTGCACTTTAAGGTAATTTGTTCTGATTACCAACTAGTGAGTCTGTTGTGATCTAATTCGGTTGAAAAGTTAGCATTTTAAAAAGGAAAGGAAAGAATTTGACAGGGAATTAGGGGAATAATATTGTCAACAATTTGTCATCTGCTTCCAGTTATTTATGAAATTTATGAAAAATTTTCATTCAACAATCACTTTTTACCAAATATAATCCTTGTGGGAAATACTTTTTAAAAAAGTGATAAATCTAATGAAAAAATGTGTAATTTGTGTAATACGCGATAAGCAACATTCCTAGCCGACGCGTCATATGGAACATGATGGTTTGAATGCATGAATGAATTTTTAATGTAAAACATGTATGCTGCTTCCCATTTTTCCCCTGATGCCGAAAGTTTTTTTTCTAAACCCCACAAAAAATCTCTTGTTTGTGAGCAGAGTTCAATAATGTGCTAAAAATTTATTATACTTGACACATAATTCACAATTTCCAAAGTTGACATGGAAGATAATATGTATAAAATAAGAAGCATGCAAAAATAAAAATATTTATGAATTATTTTATAATTAATATAAAAAATGATTTCCTCACGATTAACGTTGTTTGGACGCAGAGTAACGTTGTTTGCGATCCGTACTGTTGTTCCCAATTTTCACTTTCTTCCACAATATTTATTTAATATATGTTTGTTTTTTTTCAATAAAAAAAATACTTTCCAGTTTGAAATTTAGTTATTTTTAAATCACAAAAACGCTTATCGTGTTTAAGTAGCCTGAGTTTAAATTTTCTGACTTTTAAAGTGTGACTTCCAATACTAAAGCTTTTTTGAACTTTTGATGAAACGTTCCCAAGAAATGTAATTTCTTGTTTGATTTTCTGAAGAGACAAAAACCTAGACGATGATGTTGCAAGGATATTGCAACGGTGAAAGTAATAAAGTCAGGGTGACGTATGTGATGTTGACAAAGTTCTTAAGATGCTAGTTTGTCCCTTCAAGCCTTTCATCCGAATGAGCTGTGGATACGTTAAACGTTGCAGTTTTATAGCACCCACAGGTGATGATGTATGGAGAGAGGGAGAGAGAGAGAGGAACAAGTGTAGACTCCGTATACGGTGAGAATGACGACGACAACTCGTAACAATCCTTTTCACTGCTTTCTCTTTTGGGTAACTACAACACGGATATAATTTGAAGCTCTAACAATCCTGGTGGTCCTCCCGATAAATATGATCAGAATATGGGGGTGGATTTGCTGCTGTGCCCAAAAAAAAAGAGTATGCTTTTCTAGACAAATTAGTGCTAGTAATTTTGCTGTTGTTCTTTGGTATTAATAATTTGTATCTTTGTTTGCTGAATAGGGATGAAAAAAGGTTTTTTAAATCCTTGCATGCCTCAATCTCATCAATACAAAAAAAAACGATGACGTTAGTTCTAGCTCAAAGGGCTTCTCAACACTGGACAGTTCCTGTAAAAAAATGTTGTACTGATTCAACTATTCTTCTGCTGCTGCTGCTGCTGCTGCGGTGTTTAAAAAAAATGCTATCGCCTTCAGTCAGTAAGCCAAATATAAACTGGCAAGTTTTGAGTAATAATGCGCGTAGTTGTTCTAGTACTAGTAACTTCTCTCTTTTACTTTTTTTTACATACTTATATATTTTGCACATAACATGTAATGTGTAACATGTAATAGTTTCGGCTTTCATTTTGCTAGACCACAATAATACATGCATACATGCATACATTTTATAGGCATAAAATAAGTATGTGTGTGTGTGTAGATATGCATTCGTAATAGGTACAAGTACAAAGTTTAAAGGAGAAAAGAAAGTATTGTCTTAAGAAGAAAACCTTATGTACTTTTTTCTTTTAACTAGTTTTCTCCTTCCTCTTTTTTATCCTATGCATAATATAAAATGTACACACACATGAATATATAGTTACTAAATTTGGGTACACCGGGAAGCCATAGGCATACCATGCCAATATAAATACTTACGTTGTTTACCAAAATTCCATACTATGCAAGCATATATGTACATACATACATACATAAAAATGTTAGGTCGAAAGAAAGGATTGAACGGAACTGGAGTACCTATCCCAGTTTTGGATAAAAAATATATTTAAAAAAGTGTATGTGCCTCTTGGTATGCTTGTATTGCACATTCACACTGAATAAAACAGAGGACATAAGCGTAAAGTTTTTTTTAAAGTTGATTTTTTATACTGAACTTTTTTTTTATTTCTCCACCTCCGCACGAGCCAACTGAATGCTATGCTACTACAAACTACCTAACTGCACACTACAGAGCCAACTTTCTTTTCAACTGACTTCCTCTTCTCTCTCTTTTTGTATTTTTTTTTTAAATTCGTGTGTTCCAATTAGAATGATAAGTGTGCCGATTTCAAGCGCGGTACGTGTTTTACCTTTTACCTTTAATGCTTTTGTAAGTTAACAAGCAAATTGCTCTCGACATTAACTCGAGATTGACAACTGGAAATTGGAGGATTGCGAGGAATGTTTTTGGCTGTGTATGTGTGTGTGTGTGGGACTAGAACCGGAAATTATAAAGTGTGTAGTATAGGCATCTACAAAAAATGCTTTTAATGCAGTCATCTCAAAAGGAATTTTAAAGCAAATAAATAATTCAAAAGGGCAAGCATAATATGCGAGTGTACAGTAGGTATATTTATCAAACATGATATTGCAAGAAAATCGTATTAAGCTTTTTCATTCCCTTGTTCCATGTTGTTGTATTTAACTTTTAACTAAACTTTTTGCGGATAATCAAGACTCAAATATATAAATATATTTTTAGTCGCGCTTTTTTTTATAGTGCATAATATAGGTATATGTGGATAGTTGGCTTTAATTGTGAGGTGATATTATATGTTATCGTTTCCGTAACTCCAAGTACAAGCAAAATATTATGAACATACGTCATCACGATCCCCACCGGCGAATATATGCTGCTGACCATTGTGAAAAAAAGTATGAATGGTGATGTGATCCAGCCCTTTTTTTTAAACAAAAAAACACATTTGTTTTTTTTTGTTGTTTTGTACCTGTATAGTAAACCCAAAATAAACCTCAAAATTCTCCAAGAAACACAACTTTACCTTTTGTGACGGAAATTTTCCCCAAGATCCCTTGTAAACAATGTAATCATCTCATCTCTGTATATGAAATTTGGTTTTGTTTAGATTCCAAAAATAGCACAAAAATAAATTATACCTACTCTTTTTACATTTTTCTGCGATATATTGCTTTAATCACACCTTTTTGGTTTGTCCCATGGTCACGTTTCACTATTTGTTCCTTTTTTCTGCCCGTGGCAATCATAAAAAAAATATGAGCAAGGCAAGACCTCAATTTATACACTAGCTAAAAAAAAACTAACATTTTTAATATAAGGTGACATGTTTGTCTGTTTCTCCATCTGCATTTTATTACAACGTTCTTTGTAAATTATTCTGTTCTTACCACAACTTTACTAGATTTGCATATCTACACACCTACATGTATTTTCCATCTGTTTACGTAAAGAAACCACACTCGCTACAAAAAAACTACCCTTTTATGTTTGTGTTGCATATTGAGCACATTTTTGAACTAATGACTTTTGTGTGTAATAATAATTATAATGATAATAATGATACTGGATTTAAGTACAGGTGCAAGTAGTCATACCGGAATCCGGTATGGCGCACACAGTTCCATTTTTAACACAGACATTTCATCCATGACTCTATCACAATGCCTGCATATTGAAATATGAAAGGGTGACATGTCCATTCAAACTTTTTTTTTGAAATGAAACATATACTATACGGTGAAATGGACTTTTTCTAGAGCTTTCGTTTTACGTATCTAACTACTATTAGTTAAGTGAGCTCCATTTTGTAAGAGAGCTCGGTGAAAGTCAGTCAGTGACTAAATTCTTTTCTTCTTCTTCTTCTCCGTCTTCTCTTTTGCATTTCTTGTTATTGAGATAAAATAATTATACACCCGAAACATTTTTTTATATTGCATTTCATGGTGGAGGCGGTGGCGTTAGTAATGGCTGTGCTATTTGCAAAAAAAGGAAAAAAATAATGTGTCATTCTACACGTTTTATTTGTGCGTACTTACGTTAGATTATTATTTTTTACATTGTGGAATGGATCGGTTTTAACATTTGACATATGTGTGTTTGAAGCTGAAAATATGAAAATCATTGGTAGGATTTCCTGTTGTAAATGACTTGTGTTATGATCCTCAACTACCATTATCCACGCAGTATGGATTTCCGTACACCATAATAACATGATACGGCATACAAAAATAAATATGCATTTGTTCCCTTCCTCAGCATGCATGCACAGTACACAAAAACACACATTTACTACAAGATAAAATGAAACTATGTTGCCATATTTTCATTCCCTTATCATTTCAATATCGTCACTACTACTACTACTACCACCACCTTCACAACTAGCGTAACCAGTCATTTGTGAATAAATTTTTTCTGTTTCATTTACAAATTACATTTAAAAGGTAAGCTAAAAATTATGCGTAGGTATATGTGCCAGACATACGAAAATTACATGTTTTACCCGCAAGAAATATTATCTGTGGATTTACCTGGATATCACAGGAGAACAAGTACAAAAAAAGTTACAATTAACAGGGGAAAATGATAATTTTCACATAAAAATAACACGTGTAACATACAACTAGAAGCAGCTCTCAAAACAGTTGTAATCATGCCAAAAATTTTCATTAGTGACGTAACCAAAAATATGACTCAGGTATAAAAGTTGTACAATCATGAATACGTAAGGACTCTTCAGCAGAAATATGATGATGATGTGCTTAAATTTATCATTTACTAATAGGAAATTTTTTTTTTGCCAAGTTGAATGTTAAAAAGAAAATTGCAAGAAAATATGTAACGAGGATTATTATTTTTTTGTCTTGAGGGCTCTAGCTCTCCTGTCTGATAATTACCAGTAAAACAATTACATAGAAAAAAAGAAGAAAAAAATGACATTAGTTATTATTATTATAATTATTATTAATAATATTAATATAATAATGTTATTATATTTTAGTCATTATCACATAAAAACACATACTCGTACATACATATATGCATGATAATAATGTATAGAGAAAAAACTTATAATTTTTCTCGACTGCTACTCCTGCTGCTGTTGAATTGGATGCTAGAGTTGTCATTACAAGTAGTAGCAAAGAAATGCAGGTACACATATTTTAGGAAGATATAGCTCTCCAGAGACCTATTCAACCTACTCGCACTATCTGGCTATCTTCTTTCTTCTCTTCTTCTTCTTCTTCTTCTTCCACTTGTTCTGTCTATTTGACTATTTAGTACCAAAGTAATATGTTTACAGATGGAAAGCACTTTTTCAGAGCAACAGCACACTCGATAATAGAATGGATCCTTCTTACCATCAATTCCCTTTGAACTGGTCTACGAAGTGCTCTTTATCAACCTTAATCGCTCTCCCTTTACTTTTTTTTCTCCATTGAATTTCTCATCCCTTTTCATCAACGAAATCATTGTAGAAATTAATGGAAACGGCTTAAGCAAAACCTTCTAAGCTAATGTATGTAAGATGATAATAGCATATGGTATTTAGAAGAAGAAGAAAAAAATGAACATTTTCTCCGTATTTTTTTTTTGCTTTATATCTGGATGCTGGAAATCAGTTGCTGGCTGACGTCATTACTTTTCCTCTTTCATCAATTCGCTACTAGTATTTCTAGATCTTTTATAATATGCTCAAAATATGCTTTAGTAGCCATGTATACTCTGGACATAGATTCTCATAGTAATTAAGGAAAGAGATCTCTTAATTTCCTTGTATCCACAAATTTGTATGTAAAATCAAGTTTACATCTTGTGAATGAACTACTCTCTCTTTCTCTCGGTGTGTATGTGTGTGTGGATATTATGCTTGACTGAGAGAATACCTAGAGGAGTGAAATTGATGAGAATAAGAAAATACCATTCATATATAATGTATATATAGACCTATGTAATGTTGAAATTCTGTATAATCTTACCCTGGCCGATTGCCAGGAATAATTCCTGATAATTTGTGGTATTTTACTGTGTGGGTGAATCTTTCCATTTCGCTTGCAAATTTGGAATACCCAAAACGGAATCAACACAAAAGCGCTGATTTTTTTTACTCCTGGAAACATGTCATGTTTTAGAAAAATCAATTCATGAGTTCAATGGTGTTCTACCTCTTGTAGTTTATTTGATAGTATGGATCATCACGTAGATTAAAAGCGGTACATACATGCACTGAAAACAACAGGTTTCGTTGACACACAAAAATGAACAGCAAATTAACGTTAATTCGCCTCCCACATACAATAGTCCAATTTATACTTAAGGTTTAACAAAGCGATAACTTTCCTTTCAGGGCAACCTCAAACTTGATGTGTTATGTATAAATGTTTTTTTTGTGTAGTTTACAAAAAGTTTTTTTTATATTTTTGGATCAAATACGTGGGTGGATTTAACATTGATCTAGATACATATTATCACATTTCTCGCTAGATTACAAACATTGATCTGTTTATATCTTGTTGGATAAAATAGATTGAGTGGTGATGAGGTGGATTCTTTGATAAATTAAGGGTATACCTACAAACCCAATAAAAAAGGTGTTGAATGGGACGCTACTTTTGAGTTGAGCTTCTTTGTTATCAAGTACATAATTCATGACAACCGAAGGTCATAAGAATACGACAACGTGAGGATTTTGCACTGTCTCTGTGTCCGCCCACCCGTAGGTTCTCGTATGGATATCGGAAATCAGAAGGACATCTTTCAATTGAGTTCACGCAATCAGTGCTTTCGAATAATCCTTGCTGTAGTTCATAGAAAAGCCTCTGTGGAAGGTTTATCTTCAGCAGGAATAACTTTGATACCTCAAAGTTGTGCATCGGGGTAACTTGGTACACCACCACCCGACCCACTGTGCTGACAAGAAAAGAGGATAAGGCACTTGGGCAATGCATAACAACGGTGTAGTTTTGAGTGAAATGAATTTAAAACTTTCCCGTTGTCTTTGAAATTAAATATGTTGCATTGAGCATATTTTATCATAATGCTACTCCTGGAATCGAATTGGAGAAGTTAAATTTTTCCGTGGCAGGCAAAAATACAAAGTAATCTTTTAAAGTTCAAATTTTGATTTAATTGTTGCTTCAAATTGAATCATTACAAATATGGAATTCGTAAAATTACAGAACTAAAAAAAACACTTTTATGACTTGTTAGGTACATAGCTGCTACTGTATCATCATAATTTGTATGTACTTTCGTTGTATCTTTTGTTATAAAATAACAACTTACGTCCCAAACTAAAAAAAAAACACGTAAATATTACAGGCCATAAAGCAGGAACGAATGATAAATGGTTTATCATCTCACGTCTAGTTATTTCTCTCCCGAGAAAAGGAGCGAATTTCTAGGAAGTAAAAGTTTTAATGCAAGTAAGTTCAATGGAACCATTTCTTGATACAAAATGCTGGCGTTATAAATTTTGAACAAAAGTTGTATATTAGTGTATAGAAAATATAGTAGTAAAATGACTACTCACTTACAATACTTGCAATGCATTCATAAAACAGTTAACGAAAACTCTGATATCCGTCAGCAAGTAAGTTTATCATTATGGTCGTCATTGGATTCTATACCCACGCATGATCAACTATAGGCTTATCCAATGTGTATTATACTATTTAGCCACATTTGTTTGAATCCAGTATCATCCTCCAAAAAAATATTTTATTTTATTTTTGCACATCCATGAATATCCATCTTCTGTGTTTTTGTTCATACAACTTTAATTCCAGGTTTTCTTGTCGTGTAGATAATAATGTGAAACAATAAGGTTGCTGTCATAGCATTGTATTAAAACAATACAGGAATTAGAGCACCTATTTCCCTAGGACCTACATACATACATTGATGGCATGGTCATTGCACAAAAGTATTGTGCAAGATGTAAGTGACTCATGTAGACATGAGTTCCATAATCCGAGATGATATACGACGTAAAATAAAGAAAGCTTGTGAAAAGGAAATTTTGCAGGCCTAGGGTAAAATAAATATATTCTTATACTGTTTTTTTTTGGAAAAGAATTGCATGACATCACCCTCGCAGACAGCAACAACCCACGAACAAGCTTATAAAAATCTCTTGTACGTTGTAAATATGGTCTACGTTCTAACAATATGTGTACTACGAGTTAGTACGGATGGGGTAGTAGAAAAGTATACCAGTATTTTGGATCTCAACAAAGCAATGTATCTCTACGACTACTCGGTATTTTTAAGTGGGTGTCAAAAATTTGGGTGTCGGTGTCTACAAATTTAGATGACAAGAAATCTGGATAACAACAATATCAATGAAATTATTTACAAAGTCAATTTAATATTTATTTATATCACACACATCACCCATAACATTATTTATTAAACATTCCAAAACAATAAGTGACAAAGAGTAAACAAAACTAGCTACAATAAACGTGCTTTCGAAATACGAAACCTCTTAAAGCTTAATGCCGCTCTTAAAATTTGCCCTAGGCATAATCCTAAAGATATCGATTCACGAAAACAGATTTTTTTTTAAATCACAACCATTTCTACGTTATCACGCGAGAACTCAATCATGCTCAGGGCAGACCAACCCGCTCATCTTATAAAGGTTTTACCTCACGGATTGTAATAAAGTGAAAGTAGAGAGACATTTTTTAGGGATTTTACTCACAAAGCCGGTTAAATGATGATGGAAAATTTACTCATTTTTTATCATATACATTTCATTTCCAGTTTTTCCTCCCTCAATTCTGTGACATTCATCAACGTTTTTTTTCAATTTAAAGTGTAAGTTCACAAAAATGAAATTGATATTGTATTTTCTGTCAAATTATACTGTTCATCTTCATAAAGACACATTTTCATATTTTATTTTAGATTACGCAGTAATTATTAGGCATGTATTGAGAGACTAAGAGAGTTATGGTATTTAAACAAAAATGGATAACTTAACTTACAAAAATTACTAATTTTTATGCACCATACAAACCAATTAGTGATTTCAGACCATTTCGTCATCAATCACATTATGAACGCGTTCTTTATGATACTTGACAGCTTGCTTTTCAGTACATTGTTTACCGCATATTTCACAAGGAAACGGCTTTTCCCCGGTATGTACTCTCAAATGACGTTCCAGGTTGAACTTACTCGGGAACCTTTTCATGCACGTATGACAGGGGAAACGTCGGGCAACGATACAACCATCCACACCCTGGTGGTCTGGATGTTGGGGGGAAGATAAAGCGGTTGAAATGGAGGAGCAGGTAGACGGTTTTGAAGAGAAGTTGAGAAGTTCTTTGTGCGGAATATTGCTGGTGAGTAGGGGAATGTTAGTATGGTTGCTTTCGGAAACAATTTTAGATGCTAACTGTTGCAGATTGGCAACTGGAGAGATATTGGTTGAGCCACAGAACGTGTTAGCATGACGAACACTGGTATAGTTTAATACCCGGTTGCTATCTTGTCCCGTGCCAATCTCACCTGTAATACAAGCAACACGTTGATTACCACTAATCAAAATACCTTCAGTGGTACAGATTGATTAAAAATGGCAAAACTTTATAACCTCTCGTTTCATCGATCTTTTTTTTTCTCTGCATTTAAACCATCCAAGAAATGTGAAAACGTCATATTTGGAAAAACTATAATTAAGAAAGAAGGTTTACAATTCTCTACTTTGAATTATAAAAAAAAATGTTTGTTTCGTGGAACTATCAATTTAACATATTAGCTAAGGCAACTAACTCACTGGGATATTTGTATTCTCCCGAAATATTCACATACTCCTTACATTTATCCCCACCTTGAACATTGGATGAGGAGACAACGTTCCTGCTAATGTAAGTTTTTTCGTCATGTCTGGTTGACCCCATCTGTTTATGGTAGTTACGATATTCATTGTCAAAATCCCCGGATGAAGAGGGTTCCAAAATAACTTGTGGTTGTAGTAAACGTTCCATGTCAATGTCATCCTCATTTCCTCCGTCCTTATCATGATCACCATCATTTGTTGTAAGATGTTGCTCCTCTTCTCTCTGTTTACCATAATCTCCACTCTTGTTCGCCGCATCATCTTTTCCTTTAACATCTTCATTTCCCTTGCTCATACGAAAAAACAGTCCTACATCCTTATCATTCAATACCATTTCACCACCATTTTGGAACAAGAAGTCCATGAATGAGTCTGTAAAACAAAAAATAAATAATATAACATGCAGTAAATTGAGTAGAGAAGGCAAGAATACATGAGAATTGCAGAATGTGTTTGTTGTAAAAATTTGAATATACTTACCAAAATGCCAAGTTAAGAACTCTCTGTGAAGTTCCAGCTCCTTTGAAAGTGCCATTATTTGATGTTGCTGTGTTATCAAACAGTCTTCAAGATACTTCTGCCTTGCCTCCATGTTGTCCTTTACACACAGCTAATAGCTAATCTTAACGTGATCACTATTAAAAACCCAAATAAATGCAGAATGGTGATGGAAACAGTCACAAATGGAAAGTGTTGTAATATGAATTAAAGTGTGTTAAAGCAGAAGGGCAAAGTACAAACAATACAACACGTAGGGATATGTATGATCATTAAATATTATTAACGTTGATAAAGTAGCATTTGTAAATCGCAAGGCATCATTATCTTATCTAACCTCAATATAAGTAATACTTTATTTATATTCCCACTTGCTTACGCGTTATAATATGCAAGATTCCAGACATGTGTGATTCTTTGATTGAATAGAATTATTCTTACCCAAAAAGTAGCTGGTTAATCACATGGAATAGAAAGTAAGGTTCTTTCCTGTTATACTCCCCACCATTTACATGTATTCTCATGATCCCTAGAAACGTATTAAAATGAGTTAACAACGAGCAGCATGGGGTTGTCTGATAATTTGGGAATGGAAATAACTTTTTGACATCTCAGGTATTAAGAGTGTAACTTATAAACTTTAATCCTTCCCTGTACATTTTTAGGTCAAAATTAATACAGAGGCTCCTGGCAATAATAAACACCTTTCGAATGAGGTACCATAAAGGGTATAGGTTATATTTATTCGAGTGATCAACTTTTACTCTTTCTACACCACTTCACCAGGTTAGCGAGCAACGAACTCGTCAAATTCCTAAAAGTATTATCGAATGATGAAAACAGGATTTAAAAAAATAGCAACAGGTTCTGTGTTAACATGGATACGACTTTATGTACGGATGACATAATAGACCAAATCGTTAAAAATATGAAAAATATTCTTTCGTAGGTATATGTACCTTAATAAGGTGAAAGTAAAGAGATTTAACTCATATAACCACTTTAGCTTTATGATGATGATGATGATGATAATAATAATAATAATTACGATGAAATATGTAAGTTTTCTTTCTTTCAAATAAGACAATTCATTCACCTAATTCATTACTTTACTGTTGTAAAGGTCAAATGCTAAAGATGTGCCAGTATTTTATTTCCGAAACCAGGCAACCCTAAAGCCAACACTTCTCTCCTGATGAAATCTTTTCAGTCTCGTTTTGCCCGTGCTGTAAAATTCCTTTCATGAAGTTGCAGGTAAGAGAATGTTTGTCTACTTGTGCTATATAAACCTCAAATTTGTACAGGCATATTGTTTGAGAAGAAAGTGTCTAGAAATTTCCGAAAGATATTAAATTACACATTCGGTCCTAATCGATTATTTTTCGTACGCAGAAAAGATTTATTTTAAATCAGATATACTGAACGATCATTTATGAAATGTAGTTTTTTGTGCGCATTCAGCAATATATATTTTTACAAGTAATTATGATAGAGTTTTAAAGCACTATAAAGAATTAAATATACGTCTCACCAATAACCTATATGTGTACCAAGCGTAATGCGTAAATATTACATACATATGTATACCTAAACTAAAACAATTGGATAATTTACATTACACGAGGCCTTAATGGATAGAACTTTTGCAAAAAAACGAAACAAGCGAAAAATTAAAAATATAACATTAACAACACATGCATGCAACAGGATTTCCATATTTGGACAAAATTCTAATTATTATTATTATTTTGAGGTATGGTATTTTTTTAAATAAAAGACTTAAAAGAAGGCTGTCAGGTTATAACAGACAGATAGGTGGGAGACGATAATAATCAGCTTGGTAATTGTATCTTGCTAAATTGACTTGCTTAAAGAAAACATGACCACCAAAGACCCTGAGCCAATTACCGGCGTTAAAAGGAAAGTGAGACTCGAAGATTTAAGAAGTTGAAACTCACATTTAAATGTTTACAAATTCCCCGTCTTTAGTTGGTAATGGATAGGTTTTAGGGTAATAATTATAACGATGACATTTACGATTCAAGTAAGGCTGATGGACTGGAGCACGCCCCTACCACATTTTAGTTGAATTAAATGAGGTCAAAACTTTAAATATTTTAAACTGAGCATATACTAACTAAATAGGGTAAATACTACGATTTAAATGTGGGGGCATCCTGTTTCTGGTGGCAACGTGTTTATGGCAGCGTGTTTCAATCCATCAACCTTACTTCAACCCCGTAGTTACTTACAATTGTTAGTTATGTTAGCTTGCTGAAGGTTGGACTATTACAACTCCTTTGATCTATACTTGATGATATATGTATGTTGCAATGACTGATGACGCAACCTTCTTTTAATGATAAGATATTAGTATATTAGCCGTCAACAACTACTTCCCATGAACTTTCCAAAGGCATAAAATTTATGCTCAACAACAGCAAGTTGAATGCGTCAAACACTTTACTCTCAGCTTTTTCACGAAACTTGATACCACACCGAGTACGTTCGAAGAAGTCTGGATAAAAAAATCATTTATTTTTTCGTTATTTGATATTAATAGATGCGTGGTATTTGACGTTTTTAACAACAAGTCAAACAAACAACAGTTTCCTTTGTATCAAATAAATAATAATACAGTATGTAGGTCCACATATGTTTATATATGAAAGTTCCCTTTCAATAACCCATTTTCTTCTGAGACATCATCATGAATATCAGCAGATTCACATTACTCCTTTCACCTTTCCTTTCTTTGTCATCATCTGTTTGTAGTACTCGTCACATAATCATCACTGCATTTGATAGGGGCGCTCCAGGAATCTTGAGAACGGAGACAGTCACAGCGAAAAAAGAAAAAAAATCTGTTCAATTCTTTTTCGTAACAAATTTATATACACGCAATACATACACACACACATGCACAGAAATACGAACCGATCGACCAAGAAAACGTCTATGTGCATCGCTTTATTTAGAATCGTAAAAAATGTTATAACGTGCACATCAAAAAAACATACAAAAAAAAACGTTCATATTTACTACTATAATTATTACTACCATCGCATCCATAGATAAAGTAAATATAAAGATAGCTCTGTGCTATGGAAATAGGTTGTGATAGCAAACTGTGATTTTTTGATCATGTCCGTGAATTTGTTTCCATGAGGTATAAAGTCAAGTCAGAAAAGCAGAGTGCTCGTATGACTCGTATGAATGTACACCTGAGTTCTCTTTTTCCAATTCCAAGTTCAACTACAGTTCAAAGGAAATTGTAGTTAAACTTGGGATGCCCGGCATGACAATTTTTTGTGTACTTTCTCTTACAGAGTTTGTTGAATTCAACAAATGCTTCCTTATTATTAATCTATGGACGCATCAGTATAACATTACTACTATTTTCCCTTATTCCACTAGTGCAGTGAGAGTGAATAGTGAAGCGAGTTTACATTTAAAACTACAGATACATAGCATTTCCTCTTACTGCACAATGAGATTGAGTGAAATATGTAAAAAGGGTTTCCAATACAATTAGGATTTATGGAGTGAAATCCTAGTATTCTTAACATTCTTAATAATTATGTTTTGAAAAAAGAAGAGGATAATACCAATACCGTTGATTGATATAAATATAGAGAAATAAAAGTGAAAGTCAAACGAAAGTTTTAAAGCTAACTTTCCCTAAAATTGTTACTGGAGGTGAAGAAGTTAAAATGGGAAATTAGTGGCTTCCACTTCCCAGTAATGACGCATTAAGGATGTTATTATTGGGCTAAAATAATATTATGTTTGCAATTGAATAGACCAATGCATTGGTTAGTATATTTAAATTGACAAAGGAATCGTTTGAATCGCAAAATTTAATGGCTTAAAGTGAGGAATCACACTGCACTGTTTTCCACGCAGCAAAAGTGGAAGATTAAGTATTAAAATACCCCTGTAATTAGTATCATATAATTGTTGCGATGCCACAATAACAGTCGTACGTCTGCTACGTCGTTGAGATTTGGACCATACAATCAATCTCAATGAACAGTTTGTCGAAAATTTCGACTCAAAATCTATTGATTCGTGCAATGGAAAATTTTATAAAATTGATCCTGGTGAAAGTGAAGACAAAGAAGATCAGTCGACGGTTACCACGGCCAAAACGTAAGTCATGAATTATGAACCTAAAACTCTAATCGGTTAACGCGATGGAAAGATAGACATAAACAACAAAATTATGGAACAGTTTGAGATACTTCAAAAAAAAAAAATTAAATAGCGTAAAAATAATCTTGTCTCAAATATACCTTACTCGTGTGCCTTCGTCAATTCTTATAACGAATTCCGCAAATATGAATGCCGTAACCGATTTCGATTTCCTGGGCACTATTTTCAGTCTTTAGAAAGCAAAAAATAACTAAGGAGTTAAATTACTTTATTACGTATCTAATGTGATGATAATCATCATTAAAATATTTTACACGAACGTTTTTACTCTAATTTGCTCATTATGAAGTACAGGACAAATTTCCATAAAAATATTGCAGGCTTTGTGTAGTGCATATATCTCATGATCTTTGCTCATTATGGTTGCGTTGTATTACTTGTATTCAATTAATTATTTTAAAACTATCGAATGCTTTTGCTTAAACTGAAGAAGTGAGGTGTCCATGCAACGTGGAGGATGTGATGCTTGACTACAGTAATAGTTTTAACGATTTTGTATCCTCCTGGCTCTTTTCATGCTTATCGTATAATATATGCATGGTAGTTGATGATGATGTTGAAATATGCTATTAGTGTCCAATCCAGAGACAAGCTTTTAGCTGTACTGTGTTTTTGCTGGAATACAAGGGTTTAAAGCACGCTTGTAATTGGTAATTTCAAGTCTGGTAGTTGGTTTTTTCATAAAATACGTCGGGAAGTTGGTTTTCCTGGTAAACAAAAACAAAAAAAATCGGGAGATCGGTTCGTCGACTGACTGGTAGTTATTCGTACTCAAATGTCTTCATATTTTGCACACATATACCATAGGTCATAACTCGGAACCCTATTGATTTGCAACCCCTCATCTCATCCCCGGAGGGGTTATGAAGGAAACTTTGATTTTATATACCTTTAACCTATAGTACGATTCACTTACAGCTATGTATTTACAGGTCTTAACAAGTTACACCTCATTCGGATGCTCTTAACGAGTCAGATAAGATTTGGTGTCATTACCCCTTGATACCAGCTCATGTGTGGAAAACAACGACAACTATCTGGCACTCATACACTCGCCTGAACACAAATTTCGATTGAATTATCGATTCTTACCTAAGTAGCATCATGAGATCAGCTAATTACGTAACTTTTACTACGAAATTGACGATTTGTGAATTATATTTATTTTATTACCTAACGTCTCAGCATCATCGTTATACTTGCTTTATAAGGTCGTTACCACTACGTTTAATACTTTTATTGCAAAAAAGTATTACAATTGGCATATTTAGTTTAAATTTGGATGCTGTGAAAGAGTAGTATAGTCCAATATTCCAAGTACTTGAGACTCGACTTCAGCAACCAGAGAAAGAACTTACAGTCGTCAGTCCAACAATTCAAAATGTCATTAACTTTGTTGATGTTTGAAGTTGTTTCTTTGACAATTTTTTAATGCAAAATTTTTTAAAGAGTATGTGGTAAAAGCACAGACATCACAAAAGTAACATTAAAAATTTAAATTAATATTTTGTTTAGCTTTGAGTCGTAAAATTAAATTTGGGCTGCATATTAGATTTAAAGAAAACCATCAATCATCAATGGGCATGAAAGTATATAAACCACAGCGTTTCGCAAGCGCTATTTGAGATGTCATAGAATCGAGATTCGAGATAGAAAAATGGCTTTGATTTTCAGTGAGAGCAAATATGGTATGACGTGCGTTGACGTAAAATTTCCGATTCGCATGGAAAACCTTTTAATTATTTTGATATCTTTGTTTCCAGCTACCAGCCAGAATTGTTCCTGTGGTGTAACTAACTTTATGGTAAGGTTCGAAGCGGTAGACGGTTTATGTTTAATAATAATCTTTATTAAAATGACAGCACATTATGGACAACATTACAAATGAGAGTTCCAATGTGAGACTGAATGTGAATGCAACCGGAGTCTTGGCTGCGTTGCATCCTGAAACTACATGATGTGAATTTTCGTTCTTATGGTCAATTCTGTTCTCGACTGTGCGTTCACAGTCGGACCTGCGAAGGGTTGAAGGGGCATTGTGATACAGGATTCCTGTTCCCAGGATTGCTATGGATACCATATTAAATTAAAATATAGAACTGTGTTGCTGATTTTGGTGCCTGGAAAGGTTGTAATCCTCACATATATGTAAATTAGGCTTAAATTTAATATTTTCAAGGAATTCGATTCAGACGACGGTATAATTTTTTCGCAGAGGCAAAAGTTCGAGGAGAACTATTTCAAGTATCTTTAATGTATTCCACCCACATCCTCAAAAGCTTCAAGTATGTAGTAAACTGACAAAGCGGGCAAACAAAACTTATCTTAACTGCTAGTTACAATAACGCTAGAAGTTTACAGACAATTTGTAACAGTTAGAAAATGAATTTCATTGTATTAAGTTAGCACGATGTGCACGGTTTTAAAATCATTGGTTGATCCGTGCTGTATGGGCGCCAAGTAGCTATTTTGAGGTATTGATTACGTCATTAATAAATAAACTACTTAAAATTTAAATATTTTTCAACAAAAAACTCGAAAAGTGTTGTTTGAGCTCGCAATGTTTCATTTCATTTCAAAAATTCATTTGTCAGAAAATGGCGTTGACAATGACATTAAGATACTGTGGTATGTACTTTAAAATTAAAGTTGCTATTATATCCATGAGGCATTATACTATGCTATGCATATGTACATATACATACCTCATCTATTCATCGTTATCACTAGAGGATTATCATAATACCACGAAGGTAACTTGATAAAAAGTTCAAGGGTATTGTTGTCATGATTTGTGCATATTGTTTCCTTATTACTTATTGCTTTAATGATACTATTAATAGGTTGAGAGAATGAACGCTCTACGCGGATTGTATCTGGAATCTTTACACTAAACTAGAAACGAAATCAAATACATTGGCACCCTTTGCAAACTGTTGCACACACAAATGCCAATTTTCTACCCATTATGTTACAAATTCAATATACTCCAATCTGGCATTTTGTATTTTTCTTTCCCTTTCTATCTGTCAAAGTAAAATGTTATAAATATCAAGGTTTTATTTACCTGCTGCTTTCTCCATCTACCACCAGCGCTTTTCTAGCTCAACTGCCATTCATTATATATGTCATGTTTCTTCAGGGAATGAAAAACGGATTTTTATATGAAAATGTTTTGTTTCGTACCGTCGCATGGTTCGTCTCTCTGCTACAACCTTCATCCTACAAAAATTTTATTGGTAGAAGGGAATTTACCTAGACGTCAGTCTAGACATACATAATGTGACACTGTGACGTTAGTTTTCTAAACATGCTACAATAAAAGGAGAAGATTTGTAAGATATGTTGTATCTGTGTGGGGTTGTGCAATTTGATTATTTTATGGTTCCTTGACGTCAATGAATATTATGGATAATTAAATAAAGATGTAAAAAGTGAGGGGATAAATAAAGAAAAGTTTTAAATATAAGATGAAAAGTATGTAAAACATTATTTTCCATTTTAATGACGAGATGATAACAATTAGGTTTTAAAGGCTAGTACAAAGTACATCTCATCTCACCAGTGCACATTTAAAGCTTACATTCGAGTTGATAACAACAACAATATGTACGTTAACTGAGTAACCTATATCAATCTTCTGCATATTTTATTATATACATACCTATTAACTAGTACATTCCACGACATAATATTGAACTCCTGGAACAATCACAATGCTTTTGACTGCTCAAGTAGTGCATTATATATAATACATTTTTTCGTAACGCAATGTAATTTTTGTTGACTGTTTCATATATTCGCCCACAATGCAATCTATTCTGTAAGTAATTAATAATAATAATAATAATAATAATAATAAATACGAGCACTTGAACAATATTCTCATAAACAATCATACAGTAACCTTACACAAGTGGTGTAGTTAGTACCCCTCCTCATTTGCTATCACAAAAAGCTATGAACAGTGCACGGTATTGTTTCATTTCATTTTAAACATTTTTTAATTTTTAATTGTCTTAATGTTTTGGTTTCAAAAATGCTGCATATCAGTTCATATAATGTTATGGTAGTTCTATATAGTAGCTTATTCTGTACGTATACATACATAAAAGTAATATTTTGTATGTTTGGATATCATAAAGTAGTTGATCTTGGTAAAGTTGAAATAAAAATTAAATTCAATCGGCATGGGCGTGACCGTCATTTTGGCGTTGTTGCTCTTGTGGCTCTTGTGGCTGCTGCGGCTGCTGATCTTCTTGAGGAGGACGAGGAGCGCCCCAATCGAATCCACCAGGACGATCTTCTGGCAACGGATTGAAGTTTGGATCCTCTTCAACGGGATCAAAAAGGGCTTTCCTGATAACCAATCGCAAAAAAGAGCATAAATAAGATATTTATAATAAAAATTTATAACATAAATAAATAAATCCGTTGACAAATATAACATTGTAGTTGGTGAATGACACAATTAAAACTTACAACACTCGTATACAAAATGGAGTATTTTATAATATTAAGAATATTCAATTAAATCGACCCAGAAAATATTTAAGCTGGACTTACTTGAAAATTGAGTATTCCAAAAAAGTTCATCCGCACCATTGGATTACGACGAGACCATACGTAGACGAGCATCAACGTGAAAGCGTGTCCCAAGAAAATTAGGTTGGCAAAGTAGGCAATAGCCTGCGGAAAAGGGTAACAATTAATTGGTTTCTCAAATTAAAATCGTTGCAACAACAAAACCAATGTTAATAGCTTACCAAAGTTGCAACAGCACCAAATATAAACATCATCACAAAATCGGAAGTTTTTCCTCTATATGAACTTTCTTCAAGTGTGCGACAATAGCGATAAGTAAAAATAATATTGAATACGAAATTGAAGCTTAGTGTTCCAAAAAATAGAAACGTCGTGATAAGGCGCCACCACTGGAAAATAGAATAAGAATTACACTTTAGAAGAAGGATAAAGTACACAAGACAAGTAAAACAAATTAAAGTCATATTATACCTGATGATGCTGTACAATCAGAATCGGGTTGAAATATAAGTCATAGGGTGACACGATTTCCATTTGCTGCAAGATAAAATTTAAAAAGTTAATTTTACAAATAGTGATTAAATCACACAACAAATAATGTAAGATTGGTTGCAAACGTGTAACTTACTACTGCAAGGGTCGTGATTACACATGCTGTTGTGTAAGCCCTTGTCACCAGTGGGATATCCAGATAGGAGCTCCACAATGACGGGTGAGCCATTTTGGATTTCAGTCAAATTTCTCTTCACACCTGACCTACACAAAATTAATATATAAACCAACCATTATTAAATCGAGCTGGACTTGTCACATTAACGTATTTAAAACTTATTCAATAATCGATCATGACTTCCGAAGAAAGATCAAACTAAACCACACCTTCCTTAGTTAGCCAATTATTATTTAAGCTTTAAACTTTTTACTTTACTTTAAAAAATATATGGTATATCTGTAATATAAATGTGAAACGGCTAGTTGACACAATTTTTTGATAACAGTTACTTTCTAAAACAACAATTAAAGTACCTAATTAAAAAGTAAGCAAGGAAAATGGATCCACCACATTTACCCTTTCATCCGTGACAACGTACGTTAAAAATCAAACTAATTTGACTTTTAGCGATATGTTATTTAGTGAATAAACAACTTTATGATCCAATGCTATTCACTATAGCTTGAAAGTTTAAATGTCCAGCAGATTCTTGTCAAGAATATTAATGTTAATTGCGAATGAATGAAACAAGTCTAGTAAAGGAAAGAATCAGCTGATTCACAACGAATTACAATATAAACCGATAACAGTAAATAAAAGCAACTTACCAGCACTAAATAAATATCGATGCCAATTACTACTGACTAATTTCTCAGAGAAAGTGGATCCTCACCACGTGACATGTCGAATTAACTGGTAAATTAATTCACTACTAATGTAGCAATAGCAACAAGAATAGCATAACACAACAATTTTTTTGCCTTTGTTCTGTTCAAAAAATTGTATACTATTGTTGTCTAACTGGCATAACACTTCGGCTTAAGAAAGATAGTACTTTTAACTGGTTTTGCGCTCCGACTTATGGTAGTATCTCTCTCGTTCAACCTATGATTTTATTTTCCCACTCACAAAAAACCACCACATTCCCTTACTCACAACAATTATCAATTATGAAGTAGTACAAAGTCAACATAAATAGGTAATCAATAATAGTCAAACAGCAAAATAAATGGGTATTCAATAGCAGTTAAAAACCACATAAAGAGATAATAAATAATAGATAGACAGTCAATACAAAGACCCTGACAATAAACTTAAACTTCGTTGTTTTTAACTATATACTCCTATTTATACAGCAACCAGAGTTGCTATCATCAACAAACAGCCAGCCGCTAAACAAAAAACAGACGGTCTGTAATTCTTCCAAATTTCTCGGTGAATTGCTTACAACCTTGCTATTCACCTCCTGAGTGAAGTAGTGCCCGTCTATCTCATCAGCAGAATAAGCAACCATACCGTAACAATAAGACACACGCAATGAAATTAAACAAACGCATCATACGGCCGGACGAACTACGAGATTTTTTCCACACAACAAACTGAGCTGTTGCTGTTTGGTTGGTTTAGCCACAGCAGCAGAGATGAATTTTACATATAACCAAAAGTTACAATACAGCAGCAGCAGAGCTAGAGTATTCAAGGAGTAGTAGTGAGTGATATATAGCGATATTGGTTGTTGGTTTTTTAATGTGGATGTTATGTGTAGTATTTCCTTTAATAATGACTGTCACAACGGGTTTAAAGCTGCCCACTCTTTGTGTCTCTTCTGAACAAAGTATTTTGGGGCATGTTGCACACAAGCTCATGCGTATGCTATGCTTGTTTATGCCATGATATTTCTCTGCTTGTTGGCTATGAAACTATTAACAATTCAATAATGTCATAATAATCATACTTATATATTGTGTGTCTACTAACTACAACAATAATGTGCGAATTTTCTATGATTTTAAAATATAATTTTTTTAGGATCTTAATTAAAACAGAATCAGTTAAATAATTTAGGCTCTATTAAACATTAAACTTGGATTGATTATTTTTTTAGTTGATTTGTTTTATGCATAATGTTTTTTTTGTTCTTTTGAGGCCAGTTTTCTTCAAAGTGAAAATGACTAGGTGCATAATGTACACATAATGAATGTCTGAGATGACTATCATTATTCAGTTAAATTAAATTGCAATTGTATTATGAAAAACGAAGGGAATGTTGTTCAATATTGTGCGTGTACCCATAGTATTTTTTAAAATAAGCACGTTATTGTTGTTTGCCAAGTATGATTTGATTATTGGCCAAGCGAAATAAATAAATAAAAGATAAGGTTGGAAGCTTGGAAGTCTTTAGCTTGAGAATAAACTGACTTGTTCTACAAGAACAGTAAACATTCTGCGTTTCTTTTATCACAACAACTAGGGTAAATAAAACTTTGTCAGTTTTAATACACATAAGAGAGATTTTATACGAGTTATAAAGAGTGAAATGAGCACTCGTTGTGCTTAACTTGATATCCAGAAAGAAAGAAAGTATAAAGAGAGAAAAAAAACCCGTAGGATGTGGCTGTTGTTTCTATTCTATATCTTATGTTGCCACATAAGTAAGTACACAAAAGCAATTCATTTATTTTCAAAGTCATTTCACAGAAGGAGAAGAAGAGATGTCACCAGAGATTCCACTTTTATTATGTCAAAAAGAAGAGTTATTACTTTTGTTCCGTTTTCCTCCTCTCTTTCTCTCGTCCTATCCATAACCCTACAGAATACATATATTATTTATACAGTTGCATCGCAATGTAGTTGTCGCGATCCTCCTCATCATTCTCCTCTCTGGATTTGGTAGATTTTGTGAAAGAACAAAGGGGAGAATGCTACCACCACACCACCAGCTATAATCATGATATATTATTTGAATGCATGTACACAGCAACTATAATAATAACAACCATGACCATGCTGTGACTATGTACAAAAAAACTATGCTGACTGTGATGATTTGATTTTCATTGGACTTCCATTTATTTTCTTCCTTGGGAGGAAAGTATAAAGAGCCGCATCCGCAATAGATGAATACCACAACACGAGAATACTATTACTAGCATCACTATCTGTAGTAGTAGTAGTTTATCATCTCTCATTCAGCCTTTTTATCGTATAACTCTCCGTTTTCTCTTTGCGTTTCTAACTCAACTACATAGGTAATTTTTCTTTTCACAATTGATATAACTCTTTATTGCCTCTGCATACTACAATATACATTTTCCAGCTTGTAATCTCTGGCCTCTGGTCTGGCGGTATATGTATGTGGGGTGTTGGTGTGTATTGTGTACTATTTCTGCTAAATTGGTAAACTGGAAAAAAGACAATAACTCTACTTAACTACAGGAAGCTGTGAAGATAGATAGATGCATACATACACTTTTTTATATTCTTAGATCCAAATCGTTAACTTCTCTTTTTTTTGCAGCGTGTATTCATTTCAGATTTCAGAGAAATGGGGGGAGACGACGAGTAAATGAAAATTGCTTACTTTTCTTTCCTTGTCCTCAAATAGATGTAAAATCTAACAAATCCGTTGTATCTTTCCCTTTTATATGTAGTTCTCTTGCACAAGGAATTCAGAATTCATCGCGAGTGATGGTGTGTGGCGGCATCCTATGAATCTCTGACGACGACGTGTGCAAAATATCATGATCATGACTGTACTCACTATCAGAACAGAATAAAAATCAGCCTAGGAAACATGCAAAGCATGTTGCAAGACATGCTGTTTCGTATGATGCGTACATAAAACCGTACTAACAAGCAGAATGAAAAGATAACCTTTAAAAACCATTTTGAAACCGAAATTACTACTTCACATTTCTCCCCTCCCCCTTTAGCAAGACAAAAATGGAATCAAACAGCAAAGGCTTTGTGTAAAACCAAAAAAGAAAGCCCATAGTCATCATCAGATACATACACAAAAACACGTACCGCACAAACACACAAAGACTACATCGCATAAGCAAAGATATAATAATAATGACTGGTTTCAATGCACTCTTTTGTTTCCCATTTCAACCGACCTCATTCATTACTTTACCATCCGCCCATCCACAAAAAGGAGGCAAATAAACAGAATACATGTACACTTTATGATTATTATTATTATTCCAATATTAGTACGTAGGTTCACATTCCTAAATGCTAAACTACAAGGTATAAAATAAAACCAAAAAGGGAAAAATAGATTACAAAATCAAACAGCTCACCAACCATAATCATTTGCCAGGAAAGTTCTGATACTCATAATGATATGGCAATATTTATCCGCTGGAACTGTCCAATAATATGCATGTACAGAGTGTGCAAGCATCCTATAGAATTATCATTGGAAGTAACGAGGAAGTGCCTACTTATTTTCCTGACATCGATGAGGTAATCCCGGTATTTTACAATTTCTTCTGTGTGTGGTGCTCCTCTGCTGGTACCTATTTAACGTCTCTCACAGTGGTGCTGATGATGGTGTTGCTTGGCGTGATGATCATTCCAGAAAATGTACTGGATCTGATCAAAATTGTGGCCCGTATAAATTCCTTCCTTCAAAAAATTGGGCAAATGTTCGGACAATGTCTAGGTTTGTCGGTGAAATTGCTGGTAAAGGTGGTGCGGTGGCAACTTGGTGGTGCTGAATTCCAATAATTCCAAACCATAAATTAACTTGGAAAACAACGTTGTAAAGAAGATACGTAGATTTGAGGCAGATGCTTTGCTAAACTGCAAGTTAATACCTGCTTCAAAATCTAAAGTTATCATGTCATAATTGTTAATGCTTCTTTCAAGAAACAGCACCATTGAGAGCCATAAAACGTACATAAATAGGTATGTATATATTGCTCTTTTAATCATTTTTAACAATGTACCTAGATGTATTTACTGACTAAACTGAAAGCATAACAAACGTATCAGAACCTTTCATTACAAGAAAATATACACAAGCCATGTTTGGTAGACTTTGCCATAGTCATCTTTAATTTAATAAATTATCGTGATAAACTCAACAAAGAACTTATCATTACTTTTGATTACTGTCATCTTTCACCGTCCCTGACAAACAGACTAACATGTGGGATTTTTAAAAACCCGCAAACTTTGTTCCCCTTAATAAATAACAGTAGTTCACACAACAAACCACACACAGCAATAGTCATTGGTCTTGATCTAGAGCAAAGTGAAAGGAAACTGGTGGTTTTGATACCACCACCACTGAAAAAAAAAATTCCATGGTTCGTGACTTCGTGTGAATTAACTTGAGCAACATTTTATTTTGTTTTTCCTTTCTCCCTTTGCCTTCCTGATCATCGTCATCATGATCATGGACCATCATGCTCCACGTCATACACAGCTCCTTTTGGTACAATATAAGTTCAAAATGTGATGGGTACGTTCAAGCAACCAACACTATTTATTTTTCCTTTTTTTTAAACCTATCTTAAATTGAGTGAAGTTTCAAACACACACACACTCACACTCAGGAATACTTTGTATTCCTGTCGTATTCACTGTAACAAAGATATGCTGCCAGGTTATTGAAGCAAGGAGCCGTCTACACACCAATGTCACATACTAAACGACAAAATCGTATTATGATGAATAGTTCAAAATCGATGAAAATGAGTGCCATTGGAATATCATATTCAATGAACGGTTCTCCTCTGAGCCCCATCATCACACGAAACGACCATTATTTTCTCTTAGCCTTTTCCCTCATTTATTTAGAAAGAAAGTAAAGTGGCCTCGTTTACCAATAAAAAAAATCTTTGTTACGCGAGCTTCTTCCGCCATGGATGGTTAAAATAAATTTATGAAAAAAAAGGATGATTTCGTCGTTGACGAAAGAGAGGAGGATGCTGATGATGCCTTCATTATTTTTCTCTTGTTCGTCCCTTATTATTTTACACTTTGCCTTTTTTACAATTTAATAAAAAGGAACATCAAGTTGTTACACAAAAACACACATACAAACAACGTGACACCACTAGCATGCCAGTATTACAATGATAGTACTGCTTCACACAACACACTCACTCGTCTCATCTACGTCTTCATATTCCATTTGTCACTATGAGCCTCATCACAACCCTCAGTACAACCACTTTCACAAACTCGACTACTATTTCATTTCAAGCGATTTTTTATTATCTTTTTTTTTCCTGGGTTAGAGACAAACTGAGACACAGGATCGTGGCTTACGCCTAAATACACACAAACCCCATCAGACAAACACATCATCCCAGATTTAGATAAGGAATAGACAGACATTCATTTTATATTACAGCTGGAGGCAGGCATGGAGCCAAACAACTTCATTCTTCATCATCTCTCCTTCGTCCCCGTCGTCACTGTCGTCATCATCAGTATCACCATCCTTTTTAATAGTTATAATAATAATAATACCGTTGTACGCGCTTTAACTCGTGCGCGTCTAATACAAAGACTTGGTTTCACTAGTAAAAAGCAAGTATCCTCATCACCACCAACACGAAAAAGAGTGAGTCGAGGTTGGGTTCTGCCACCGTTGCTGTAGTCGTAGATGCCATTCCAACGACGTCAGTAAAGTTTTTCAGGGGAAAATTTTCCGTCAACTTGAAATGAAAATGAAAGTAGACCATTATCAAAGTCATCATAATGACATAATACGTAATACTCATGCATAGGAATGAGAACGCGACTGCCGCCACCATCATCATAAGCAATGCTAATGCAAATACGAGTAGACCCTGAATAAATATATATACATATATTATCCCTTGGATCTCTCTTCCAGGCAAAATAAAGCATTCACTTGGTTAGTTCAAATGCAAAAGTCCCAAGCTTCCAGTTCAATCATCGTATGCTGATATGATGCTAAAAACAACCTTTGAAACAGGAAGGGACCTAAAAGAGAGTAGAGTAGAGAAAGAGGAAAGGAGTGCGATGGCAGAAACAAGACTCCCTTTTCTCATCTTCTGCTTCTCTTCCCTTCCTTTTTCGCAAAAGGCAAAGTCAAGGGGAAAGTAGAAAAGATTTTTTTCTTTCTTTCCTTTCTGGATCTTTTTGGCAAACAGCAAGAAAAATTGTTGTACCGTCCTTTCCTTCTTTGAATTTCCTACTTTACAAGAAAGGTATGATATAACGAATTACGACATCCCCTGTACGGTAAACCAAACGAGAGAGAAAAAAAATCAAGAATAAAGAAACTAAGCAATATCAGCAGAAGAGGGGCACTGGGATGAAAAGTGAAAAAAAGGTCGGTGCTGCTGTTGTTACTGTTGTTGTTGTTGTTGTTGTTGTTGCTGCTGCTGCTGATGCTGCTGTTGCTGACGCTGATGCTGCTACTTGTGGTAGTACCGAAAATGAAAAGAATGATGTATTTGAGTGCTCCCTCTCCACCTGTATATATTTCATCTTTGCTGCTTATACAATTTTCAAATGTCTTACCGTCTGGTGTGGTTTTCATCTAAATCTTGTATACACTTGGTCGTCGTATGGCGGCCACCCAAGTCACTTCGTCGAAGATGATCATCTTCGTCGTGAATGCTATTAGGGAAGAAACCTAGCAAGGAAATTCAAGTGAGAAATTGGATTTTTTTCCGGCAAACACACATATTACACACACACAGCTTCAGAGAATATTGGCATGTGTGCGTATATACTTATATATAGCTATCGGATGAGTATGGCTCCACATTTCAGACAGTCACTCCATCAAAACGTCCCATACATTTTTTCCTCCTTTGTTTACTACCACACACACATTCTCCACATCCAACCTAATACACTTTCACTTGAAGTCCATACGTCTAGATTGGAAATCAAATATATGATGGCGCATTGGTACTTTTGATATTTCAATGTACAAATAGCTATGTATCATATGTGCATATATACATAAATAAGTATATATATATTTGTTGGTGGGCAGTTGTTGTATAAGTTTTTCATCCGGTGATGATGGCCATGTAAGGTTGAATTGCATTATTGCAGTGATACTTTCAAACATACAATCATACAATAATGTAGTAACCTGATACAAGCGCACGTGCATGAAAAAGGGAATTGGATGATATTAAAGTTTGTGTTGTTGTTGTTGCTGCTGCTGCCCCTGATGCTGTTGTTGTGTTATCTGGATTATAGGTTTCACTATATCACCATCAAGATCATCTTGGAATAGTACAAAGGAAATAAATGGAGAAGAAGAAAGCTATGAAAACGATAGAAAATGTTTTTTTTTTGGAAAGATGAAGAACAAAAATGTATACATGTAATTTGTGCAAATACAAGTGGTAGGTATATTTTCAAGAGGAATATATATGTAGTAGATGTTATTATTATTATTACGGTTGCTGTTGTTGTATTGAAACGATTTATTTATATTTTTTAGTTTATTTATTTATATGTGCAAATGGATTTTGCAATTTGGAAAAAAGGGAAATAAATGTGTAAAGAAAATTGACCCGTTTTTGAGGATACTGATGTTACTGAGTGTCGTAATATGAGTTGATTCTGGGGATGATGTTTCGTTATTTCCTTGGCATATTATATGCTATAGTGATTTTGTATGTATACCGTCGAAAACTGAATGAAACGTTGGAAATCATGAAAAGTAATATATTCCCAATCTTTTTCCTAATCATTGCCTTTATGGTTTTGTGGGTTGGGTTTTGCAGATTTCTTTTTTTTGTTTTAAGAGAGAGGACAATGAAATAATCTGTCTGCCATTACCATTACTGTCTCGTTTTGAAATATTTCATTTTCATTGATCTCCCCCTCTTTTGGCTATTCCATCTTTTCCCTCTCTTTACTTCTCTTGCATAAAGAGAGGCATTCAATTATTGCATTAAACTTCGTTTTCATAATTAGGTTTTGTTCATTTTTACTAAAAACATCTGTGCTGCCGCTTTGTTCATCATACACAAGTTAATGAACTGTATGCCATTCTCATTATTTACTCTTTTTTGTTTTTAAGGATCCTCCTAAAAAATGATAAATGTTAATATTGCATCACATTTTATACACTACCCAAAATCACGATTTGGATAAAACTTCATGTGGAAATACACCTTTTCCTCTCGTTTTTGTATGCATGTGGTTTGTCCCTGTTCAAGTCAAGCGCTGTCTCTCTGTGTGGAAGCTGTATAGAGAAATGTTGGAATTATTATAATGTTAAAGGTTTTACAATACGCTTCGCTACATTACCCCATCATCATCATCATCATCATTATTATCGTGTTACTCCAAAGAAAAGCTTGCATTGCATAGTGCAGTGGAAGTAGCAGTGCGGCTATTTTCTCTCTCTCTCTCTCTCTCTCTCTCGCTTTCGTTGTATTCAGCTTCCGCATCGTGGGACAACTACCACCGGCAGTATCAGCAGAATCCCCCCCGGCTGACTACAAGATGTTGTTTGTTGATGACGCTTCAGTACTATTGGATTACTTACCCAACTACTGCAGTACCAGCAGCAATGAAAATATCCGGAAAAGTGGCGGTTGTGTTCTACGCAATAATATATACTTATTTCAGGAACTTGGTTACATAACAACAGTTTTAAACTGGCCAGTGGGCATTTCCTACAAAAAACAAAAATGGGCATAACAGTAACAACAAACAACAACAAAATGTATACATGCTTACTTGTATGCATGTATGTGCGCGTGCATATTGTAAAAAAAGTAATGTGTAAAACCAGTTTAAAGAGTATCTTTCCAACTTTGCACGTATTGTTGCTTAACAATCAGTTATTTGTAAGTGAGCACGTTACAAAAATATTTAGATACAAAACGTGGCAAACAGTTGAGAGGGTCTTTATTGTATCAAGCGACCAATTTCTCCCCCGTTCTTCTTTTACACCAACGCCATAACAATTGCTATCATCAACAAAATCAGCTATCTACCCCTTTTCAACAGAACAAAGTTTTTTTTTAAAAACGTCAAAGCATAATAACGTTTATGTATATACATGTATGTAGGTACATATCTAGATCTCCTTTTTCTTGTTATCCATCTACATAATATACAAATATAAAACTCTAGCATGCTTACTATTCAACCTTCATTGCACTACACAGCGATATAGTTTTTATTGGGCTACCATTTCCTTTCTTCCAATGTCTTGAGGAAATAAAGTAAACACTTGCTAGAAAGTATGTTGCTACAAACCACTATATATACTGTATTGCCTACTTAGTAAACGCATATCACATTCCTATATAGAATATATATATACATACCTATAGTTGATTCGTAAAGATGTTCAACTTGTATCTATTATTCTCTGATCCTTTATATTTCTGAGCACTATATACTGTTTTTTTTTCAGTCACCACAACAGCAAGACCACAGTTTTTTGTTCTTACATTTCTTACGTTCGCCAATAATGGCAATACTTATGAAATAAATTCTTGGCTTTGTTGGGTTACTTTTCTAGTATTAATGCCTGGCTGCTTTGTAGTAGCCATCATTTTCTGCTACTTACTCCCAATGTATATTATACGACTATACTGCAGACTACACTTATATAAGTACGCGCTCCAGTAATGACCGCCGGTGGCAATGGTGATGTCTGAAATTCCAAACAAAATTTTAGCAAGGAAAAATAACGAAACAAGGTCTGGAATTAGACAGAAGAACGCAAAGTCGGAATAACAATTGAAATTCTGAGACTTGATTGTTTACCGCAGACAGAATAAAAAAAAGGAAAACAAATACAAAATAAATGTTATTTTTACTCGTTTCTGGGCTGCTAAGTAATGCATAGGGATCTTTTTAAGAATATGATGTTGATGACAAAGCTTTGCAGGAAAAAAAAAGATAACAATGAACAAAAATAAGAATGAAGTGAAGATGAGAGGAAAGAGCGCGAAAATGTTATTGTTAGTGTGGAAGTGCTACTCAATTTGTTGTTTGCTTTGCTATTCAACATGCAATTTCATTTCGGGGCAATTTAGATTCCAGTAGTTCTTATATTACAACTCATTTGTTGCTAGAAACACACGTAATTTCTTTCTTTCTTTGAGTCTGCCACTCCGTCCAGTTACACGTTTGGCTTCTAGTTTTAGCAGAACTGAATTCACAGCTTGAGTGATTCTTGTTGAAGATTTGGTACCCAGGTACTTTTTAGGGTGATTGTCGCCGCCGTAGTACATTCCTGTAGCTCCCTGAGGGTTTTCACTGCATTATGACATTTGACTTGGGAAGGCTTTTTCGCACTCAAGTACGACATGAAACATATCACTTTGGCTAAAAACACCGTACATATGTCCTTATAGGATGAGACAAATTAAGACTTATAATGCACAGGTTTTTACTATAACATTGTTTCTCAACACAGCCCTTTTTACAGCATAATTATATGCTTCATTTGGAATATATTTGGAATGAATAATATGATTGAGCGTTAGTGACTATGTGATAGGAGGAAAGTTAAGGATAAAAATCTGGGCATAACAAATGATTGATTCTCTGCCGAAAATGATCTAATAATATATATATAAAAAATAAGAGAAAACTGCATGGATTTTATTTTTTGTCTGGTTTTCACTGTGAGAAGCTATATGAATTAGGGAAGCGAATAATCCGGAGCAAAAACTAAATCAGAGCAGTATTTTTTGCTGATAAATAATAATAATAATACTTTGATATTTATTATTCTTCATTCTTTCACACGAATAATTTTTTTTGCCTCGCGGAAAACATTTTTTTCACTTACCTTTTTTGTTCCTGTTTTTTATTGAGATTTCTAGCATACTTCCCTATACTGTGTGTTTGTGCATAAGTAGATGTAAACGTGCCTGTCTGTCTTTGTGCTCGCAGTTGGCTTTAGTTTGCTACGTATAGATATTTACCAGTTTTGGGTACTGGCTCCCTCAGTCCAAATAAAAGCTAAACAGGGAGCGAATGTTGGATATCAAAAACAGTAAACGAGCAGTGGAGAGCAATGATGGTGGTGGTGGAAAATACGGAGGAAACTGAGAGAGGCAAAAGGCCCAAAACTTAATTTTTCTCTAGAAGACGACCCAAGTAACATGACCATGGAGAAATGTGGTTGAGTCTGAAGGAGAAAGCACACCGGATCAGCTAGGCTGGTAGGCAGGAGCAAGGGTGTTTTTTTTTGCAAAAAAAAATCACATGAATATATATACCTTGTTACAAGGAGTGGACGTAAACGACGACTATCAAAAAGTAGTCATAATAAACGAAGGAATAGCAACGTAACAAAGACTGAAGAGACGAGAAGGAGAGGATTAAACAGTTTTGGTTTTCGGCAGGAAGAGAGGCGATACTCTCCTGCTTCTGGCTCTCTTCTCTCTGTCAGGGAAATTCAAGCTAAACGCTACTTTTGACTTTTTGGATTAAGCAGCAGCAGCACATGCACACATACTAACACCAACACCACCACCAACATACCACCACCACCACTCGCCGCCGTTACACGGGAGGAAAAACGGAAGGATGGAAAACGTGAAAACCTTTGCTTTCTCCTGTCATTCGTTACTTCACTTGACTGGTTTGCAACTCACTCTCTCTCTCTCTCTCTGCATTTCTTCTCTTTCTCAGTCTGACTGCGTCTCTCGTCTCATGCTTTTTGCTGTTGTCTTGTTTAAAGTCAGTGAGGAAAAATGTGTGTCTCTCTGTGTGTACCCAATAACAACAAAAACAACAACAATAACAGCACCTTTTGATTAGTTCGTTATGAAAATTTACGAGCTCTTTACAAGTCTTTAAAGAAAGGGGAAAAAGGAAGTAGTTTTACAAATAGCGAGGCAGCGTCCTTCCTCGTCTCCGCTGACCAGCAGCACCAGAAAGGGCAATAGTTACTCTAAAATCCTCGCACGACTTGTTTCACTTTTCTCTCAGTCAAACTACTCAACTCCCTCTAGTCAAATTCTCCAGTGTGGAAAGAGTTCGGAGAGAGAAAGATAGACAGCAAGACACAAAAAAGAGTAGGAAGCAAACAATAAAGTTTTTTTCTTTCACTCTTTCTATGCAGCAGTGAGTGGCAGTTTAGTGTTCATGTCGATATTATATCCAATGGATAACGAGGAAGAATGTGAAAAGTAGTGGCAATAATAATAACAGTTTTGTCTCAACTATTAACTCGATTCACACAAGTCTGGTCAAAGGAAAATGATGATGGTGACGACGATGCACAGAGAAGGAGAAAGCGAAAGAAAGGTGAATGTGGATTGTGAGTAGAGACTTTTAAGGGGGAAAAACTAAACGGAGCAATAAAATGTGAAATTGTGCCAATTTATTTTGTTAGCAAGGTGAAAATTGTGTGTGACAATTCATGGCGAGTAGGAATACAATCTTTGCTGGTGCTTGCCTATTTTTTTTATGCTAAAGGTGCAACCAACCAACACGTATAGACACATTGGTTTTTAATAATACCTTATTTATGGCAGTGTTGATAGCCGTTTATTAGCGTGATTATTGTGATGATATGGTATAAATAGGGTTTTGAACCTGGTCATAATTGATAATAAAAATGATTGGTGGGGACATCATGCCATTGATGCAGTGATTTGTGAACTGCTTACAAAGCATTAAATGGCAGACGCACGTGTTCGCCTGTAAAATAATAATCGTTTTTCGTTGAGTAGACAAAACGAGTATTGAAACGAGGAAAAATAAAGATTTATTTTCATTTCTTTTGGGATTTCATATTTTTCGTGTGCAATATTAGATACACAACGTAACGTATTGTTATTATTACTATTAATGCACAGGTTTGATTAGTGTGAATCCGGACGAGAAAACCAATTGACAATTGTACCCAAAAAGACGAAGAAATATAACAAGTATGTTTCCTGCTTCCTTTTAAGTTTTTGTCGTGAAAAAGAAAAGTTATATGGATACACACAGATACACACTCACACGCACAGTTGGTCACAACGCAACAATCACATGACGTACTGAAACTTACAATAACATGATGCTACTGTATGTGTATGTGTATGTACATAATTTATATCGCAATGAAGGTAATAAATCCTTGTTCTGTGTTGTGAGGAGCGTGTGGCAGTGAAAGCTTTTATGGTGTTTATGTTTTGTCCGTCGTCGTATTTCTTGCCGTTTTTTCTTGTTATTTTTAGGAGTAGATATTGTTACCAGTAAAGTTTAATGCAAGATACACAAAAAGTATTTTAGGAAAACAGCAGCAACGCAGAAGCATTTTGTCGCCGTGTCGACCTTTCAACAAACAGTTCAGGTAAACACAATAATATTTGTTTGGATTGTAAAGGATTAGGAGAAGGATCCCTTTCTAAAT
>JAHZNC010000524.1:0-35851 GCA_027744095.1 Zhuqinia jingwanae | reverse complement strand
TTTCGAGACTTATTCACTATAATATATATGATATATGTAAAGCAAGTATGTACAACAGTATGTTTTATTGTATGCTTACCGACAATGTAGAATTGTAGATTACGTTAATAATGATTCTTAATTTGATGTAGATACGTTGTGATATCTTTGTTTTCTCAACTAATAAATTTTTTCATATGAGCTTCAATCAAATGACTGCTGTAAAAATATCAATAATAACATTATTTCCATGTTTCGCAACTAATTTGAGGTATGTTTACAGACAGACTGCGAATTTTTTATTTAGAAAACCCAGAATAAAAATAAAATAATTTGTGGTTAGACTTTTAATTTGAGTAGTAAACTTGTCTTGTATTCACAAGGTAATATTCACATTCCGGAACACAACTTTGCAATGAAAAGCTTGCGTGGAATTATGATTTACTTATAATTTATCATTGGGTGTGCTTTCGTCAACAAATTAAGTGGGAAAGCATTGAAAACTAAAAAGTGTTTCGTCATATATTAAAACACTTGAAGCATGTATTGATGAGCTATACTTAGTGTGAGTTTGTCGGGTTTTGAGGTTATCATTCAGCCAATTTTAATGTATGTGGGGACTAATCATCTTATTATAAAGTAAATTGATCTCAAATAAATTATATGGTGCATACAGCCTGCTTTAATTTCAGTGTTTTGAGGAAAAATCATACACACATACATCATCAAATTCTGGATTAAAGCATCAGACTTGAGCGCAGCCCAATAATTTACAAACAAATTTGATTGGGCTTGAGTAATTGGGCCTACAGGTGTAATATGTCTGCATAATATAGTCTTATGATTTTGCAGTTCATACTTCCTTCTTTCATCTTTGCTATTTTACTTGGTGTAATTTGCAAATCTGTTATTACTACGCATATTATAGTAAAATCCCCAAGTTCAAAACATATACATACATATATACCTACGCATATATATATAAGTAACTTGCTACAATGAATGTGAGACTGTGTTCTGTTCAAAAAACCATTTAGATTTAAAATGTGAACATGCATAAAAAAAAGAAAAACAGAAGAAAAAAAAATCTGGGAGGAATATCAAAAGAGGAAACCGGTATCAGAAAAAAAACATGAATTTGAGTCTATAAAGTTGTAATGTTACTGACAAAAAGTAATTTCAAATGTGAATTATTATTTTAGCAAGTAGGGATAATGTGCAATATGGGATGATAGCATAAATATATCTTTATGTATGTAGGTACATATCATGTACAATATATAAAGAGTCATGTATACTTGTACTTGATTTGATCATATAATATTTTCTTCTTTCTCTTATTGGCACCTCTTGGCATATAACATATTAAAGCATATATACTTGTCTTGATCACGGACTCATCTTGCCTAATGCAAAAAAAAATATTACCACTTTGCCATTGAATTATATATCGTTTAAAGTAAAGGTCATGCGAGGTTGCTTGTTGATTTCGTATTAGTGCGCGCATCATTCAATGGCAATAAAAAAATTCTATATTAACCGTGATGAAGATGATAAATTAGAATTTAAATGCAATAAAAATAGATCATATATAAATTATATAACATTTTTTATCTTCAAAATAGCCTTAAGTGCAATAGGACGTTAACAACATCATGAACATCAGCCATAATCACCCTCTTCCACATCAACCTTCAACGCTTCACTCCACCCGCATAATTTCTCCCTTTTGAAACCCAATCAAGAAATCCCACAAGACAAAAGATGATTATTTCATTGTTACTATTATATATGCCACTTCTGCTATCATCATGGTCGCGTCGGTAGCGTAGTCAGTAGTAGTAGTACTAGTATATATTAGAGAGACTTGTTTTGTAACGGGAATTATTTGCTGTCTTGTTGTGAACGACGACGACGATATACGCGTTCAGGTTGTGTTTTTTTTTTGTTACGTGTGGTATGGTGGTTCGGGTTATGATTTTATCCTGGTCGCTAAATTACCTTTTTATGTCATCGTCACTTTGTAGATTGTGTCAGAAATAAGTACAGAATAATAATAATAACAATGTTCGCTTGTGAAGGTAACAAAACGGAGGAAAAAAATATATCAAGTGCCATCGGCCTTTTAGATGAGCGTGGTGAATATTTGCTACTTATACATTATTATACGCTGCTCTGTAATGCTTGCAGCTGTAATTCAAATTCAACCGAGCAAGTTTTCTACTTCTCTTTTTTTTCTCTCTCTCTCTTCCTATTTCATTCCAAGTTTATCAGTACCTACACCTTATCTATATACCTACAATTACAATATATTGTATGTGTAATTGTCTTATTGCCTATATATTTCATTTCATGCTTGAGTGCTTAGCCGATTATTGTCGCAAAACCATAGTGTATTATCACATTTTGCAATGCGTCAAACGCAAAAATATTTCACATGGACATTTTGCCCTGAAGACGATGAATGTTCTAGTGATCTCATTGTTTCATTCAATGAATCTCTTAAGATTGTCCCGTCCCTATCTAAATACATAAATAATAGACTCGACGAGCCGGTTTTTTTGTTTTGTTTTCCATCATCCTCATCATCATCACAATTCAATACAAATAATACCTACATAGTTTAGGCCACAAGCAGACTTTAAGTAATGACCGGCAGACTGCAAAACATTAGTAATTTTTTTACCCTTCTTCTTGTGAGCAGTTTATGTTTGTATGAAAAAAGTAGCTCAACATAAGAACAGGATTTTTTTTGTGAGGGACCATCACTGATGATAAGTGATAAGTATAACACTATAGGTATAGATGCTTAGCATCATCATTATAATAATAATAATAATAATGCATACCAAAGATTATCAACAAAAGCGAGTCAAGTGACTTATGGATGTGCCAATGTACTTTATTTGTAGGCAAACACATAAACAAATGGAAGTGTACTATGGAGTAAAGAAAATTACACATCTCTAAATGAAAACTACCCGGTAAATCAAGTGCAAATGAGATTGAGAGACAGTAAGTGATGTAATATTTTCAACACCCCTTCAATCTTTACCAACCACACTACACACACACACACAACACACTTTAGCTCAATATGTGTACATACTTACATATTCATCATCATCATCATCACATCATCATCTTTTCCCTTTGATTGTCTTCTTGTGTGCTCTCACACGGGAGAAAGATTTTTTAATAATTGAAAATGATTGAAATTCACAACCCCGCTGGCAATTCGCAAAAAAAAATGGATGGGAGTAAAATAGATTTTTTTAAGCAACAAGCAACGTTGATATACCTATATGCAGCTGACAAGACATAAAAGCGTTATAATTCTATATGAGCATTTTGCACAATGGTTTCATGCATTTTAATGGCAACTTATATTATATATTCTCTTGTGAACTTTTCTTCATAACTTATAACTATACAAAATATTGCTTTTCGTTCTTCTCATAAAATAATACAAGAAAGGGAATTCTTTTCTATTGGTAGCGCGATGAAGTGATATCTCTGACAAAATAAAGTTTGCATAATATATATTTTTAATACTCTTCTCAACATCATCAAGTATCATCATCATCATCATCATCATCCTCCTCCTCATTTGATCATATCATATATAGCTTTTAACTTTTCATTTAAATTAATCACGGTTCATTTCGTTTTTATTGTGTATTGATTTTTGCAATGATCTCATAGGGAAAAAATACAATGCAGAGTTAATGAATGTCAACATGCCTAATGAGATTTTTTTTTAAAGTAAAAAATAATTCAAACGCACATAAGGAAGATGCGTATTATGTAGATGCAACAATGCATACATATATAGAAAGGCAATTATGATAAAACCATCAATTTACCATACGGTCTTTTCACTGCATGTGGTTATATACATACAAACACGCTTTTTTTTCAACAACTCGCATGAATAATGTGGGTAACTTTTAAATTGACTAAGTGTGACTTTTATAATGGCTAATGTATTTTCTAAAATTATGCATACTTTCAAGTGTTTTAGCTGTCTTAAATACACATACATATACGTCCATTATTTGCGTATAATATTATATGCCAAAAAAGCCACCATATAGCACCACAGGCTGTTTAAACATTCTCGGTGGACAGCACATCCGGATTAAAGTATTTAAAAGTGGTCACGACTTTTTTTCTCTTCATAAACTCATGTCAAACTTTTTTTTCTCTCTCTCTCTTCTTGTGATGATATGGGGATGTCTACCACCTGTTCATGTGTATTAGAAAAAAAAGTGTGTTTTACTTGTTTACATCACGCTACCTCAAACGCATATAAATTGTACATTATAGATTTTTTTTGAATGTTCATATATCTAAACAGGCTTGTGATATATGCACATACTTTTGTGAAGTAATATGTGTATAGAGTATTTAAATAGGTATATGAAAATGCTATCAAAGGAGAAGAAAAAAAAACCGTGAGGGTTGATGGGTGACCCATGTGGCCAACATTTTACGTGTATTATGTTAAATTATGACCATATATGAAGTAAAAATGCAATGACGCAAGACAAAAAAGGCAATATTTGCTGTTTTATTAAGTTTTCTTTGATATTGATCAAATCATTGCTAAAATCTATGTAAAATATGAATTTCAACGGTATTTCAATTTCATTTTTTATGTGCAACAAGACATTTTTATGAATATGATTATTATTATTTGTATATATTTACTTCCTATGAACTGCTGTGGCTTTTTGTATTATTGGTTTGGACGAAATATAATATAGAGAACATAATATATATATTTTCAATATTGTTTGTTTGTAATGTTTGTTCAATATTCTCTTCTGGTCAGTACCACTTGCACCATAAAACTGATGATGCACCATAAAACTATTTTAAGATGCACAATAAAAAAAACATGCATATGTACATACATAAATTCATACATACACGTGTAAGATTAAGAATTTTTAAAAATTGCATAAGACAAGGAAATGAATGTTGCCCACGAATGTATGTATTATGCAGCTATGGATCTACTTTTTTTAATGGTTTTTGCATGACTTAAAATTACCAACAAATCATTCCATATCTTCTCAATTTTTCAGACAAATCCGACCTTCATATATAGTCATAATAGTAATAATAATAAATAATAGTAATACAAACACAAATTTTTGGTTGGGCTATACAAGGTATTTTGAAATCCAATATTCTGTCAATTTTGCAATAATGTGCATTGTAAATCAAATTGCCCCCAACTCATGCTAATTTCCCAGTTGCTAATATATACACATGAATAAGTAGGTGATTTAAACTTGTTATAAATTAGCATATGTCGGCTTCCAACAAAAATAGAAAATGATTTTCTCTTCTAAGAGATAATGAACTTTTACAGTTAATAGTGGGATGAAACGCGACAAATTTTAATGGATGCCATTGTAATCGGAAAAATTAATCAAGCAAAAATCTGTCGGTCGTTGCCTGGATTTGCTTTGCTTACTCCCATAATACAAATGGATTTGCCGTGCAAGCAAAATGACTCCTATTAATAATGCCGTAAGAAAAATAACAATGCTAAAGAGAAAATGCCACACAGTGACTCGGAGCAGCACAGTAATTGGAAACAATAAACGTAAACCATCTTCAAAACGTGATTACTAATTATCACTGAACTCTTTAAGAGACTAATTTTTCAAAGATGATAAATAATCATTAAGAAATGCGGGGATGGAGAGATAGAGAGAAGAAGAAAACACAAAACGGTGTACATACTATATTGCAGCCGATGTATGTATGTACGTACCATGGAGCGACGTGTAAAATCAACCATCTTTATTTTGGCATCACTCACTACGCTTCATCGCTTCTTTCGTGGTAATTATTATTCTATTTTTTTGTGTACATCCTCATTTAAAGTACATGGACTCCTGGTTTTATGAGCAGTAATTTTTCATTCATGCAACGCGCCTATTTGTTATCTTTTGCCTTTTGCGTAGTAGTAGCAGCAGCAGCAGCGGCAAAACATGCAGCAGCAGAAGAAGATTCAAGTGTAGATGGTATGCAGTGATATTTCCAATTCATTTGCTCTGTAGGCTAAAAAAATGGAAAGGAAAACGAGTGCTTAAGATTAAAAAAAAGAATTCTTTCGCACGCAGCGCATTGCAGCGTGGAATGGAACGCAAAAATGTTATTTTTGTTTTTTTTAAAGCTTTGTACTCTGAGTTCGTTCCTACTAATTAGTAATCATTACTATGCAGAAATATTGCATACAAATATTGCAAGCCGCATCACATGCCTGCATGCATGCATGCACGAACGGACTACACGGAGTGCAGAGGCATACATCCTAATTAACTTTAAAGAGAATGAAATGAAATAGAGTATGGATGTTTACTAATGAAATGGTCTAGATATAATCTAGTATTTACTCTCGTTAATGTGAAAAAAACAATTTCAGTTTCAGTGTTGTATTTATGTTGTTTATTTTGAAAGCAGCAGCAGCACAAGAAGAAGAAGAAGAAGAGGTGGTAAAAATAGCAAGTAATTTATGCTGCGTAGATGACTACATTTTGCACCTTTGCAAGTGAAGAAATCTTGATAGCCGATTCGCTTATTGATTCTTCTCACAATAATAATAATAATCATCATCATCATAGACGTCTGCCGTTGATTTTTTTTCTTCTTCATTTAAGAGTAGTTGGGTGTTCAGTTCAAATCTGTTTACACCCAAAGAAGAAGCAATAAAAATAGTCTAAACACATCGTCAGTTACCGACAGCTAATTAGCCAACAACGTTCATTCTAAAATGCACATATTTTATTTACGCGTGTTTAGCTCTTGTTGGTCTATTTAGTTTCAGTTTCAAATTCATTTGTATGAAATTTTTTTAAATGCACGTACAAGACTACAAGAGGAAGATGATTAAAATTTGTATTACAATCTGCTCAGCACCATTACCATGTGCTGATCAGTATTCTGGTAACACACAGACATGCACCATACACCGTCCCTAGTAAAATCATTAGATGTTTTGATCTCATATTCGATCGTGATTAACTTAACTGGCATCAGTTTTATCTGATTATAGACCTCCGCATCGGGTTTAATAATAAACAATTATCCTGCTGCCACTATTATTAGTACTCAGTTCATTTACATTTCTTTGATAATGTTGATCAGATAATGGGGGTGTAGTGATACTTTAATGAGTTTGCTTATTTGTCGAATGGTCATTTATATAAATGCTGGATTGAAGTTATTATGTTTACTGACAGCTCATTTTGATTAGATATTATTTATTTGTTTTTTTTGGCTGTTTTATTATTAGTGAAGAGTGAGTTTAGAAAATCTCAAGAATTTAGCACAATCTTAATATTATTATTTTTAAATCGTAAATATCAACAAAAATCATAAAAATAAACAGAAATGCTGAGCATTATTGATGTTTACTACTATGCACTACTGTTGATGTAGGTGATAGTTATTTATGCACGCAACAGTTTTTTTTTGTGGTTGTTTTGTTGTCTCAAATAGGTATGCACATGCACACAACTACGTTTACATGAGCATGTGGGCAATTGACACACACACACAAGAATGTTGCAATGTGTGTCAATGTACCAGCATAACTTGAAAAAAACAAAAGGTTCAAAACAATGGGTCAAGCACATTTACTTAACTGAAAGTGAAAATAGATAAAAATCTCAGCAGTAAGTACACACACACAGACACACAAACAGACAAACAAACGAAATATGCAATAATAATATATATGTTTATGAAATTTGTTGTCTCAAATAGGTATGCACATGCACACAACTACGTTTACATGAGCATGTGGGCAATTGACACACACACAAGAATGTTGCAATGTGTGTCAATGTACCAGCATAACTCGAAAAAAACAAAAGGTTCAAAACAATGGGTCAAGCACATTTACTTAACTGAAAGTGAAAATAGATAAAAATCTCAGCAGTAAGTACACAGACACACACACAAACAGACAAACAAACGAAATATGCAATAATAATAATATATATATTTATGAAAATCAGTCATGAATTGGAAAGTATCATAATATCAGCTCAGTACTCACACGCATTATCATGGGTAGTGTATATATATCCCTATCTAGGGCGCATCCCCGTGTAGGAAAACTGATATGTCCAAATAAAAAGTATACGCTCGAAAAAGAAAGAAAATTGCTTAAAATCCATATTAGTTCAAACGCTTATCCATAAATTCCTACTACATTTATCTATATAAGAAGCTTAGTAATCTTTTTTTTCAGGAATAATAGCTTTATATACATTGACACATAATAATAACTACATGTAATGTATGTATGCTATTATTATACTTGCTCATCTTACGTCGATATTATAATATGCAGGTCTCCTTTGAAAAAAATAAATACAAAAGGCGCTACAAATTTTATGCTTACAATACAAACACCGCTGCATGAATGCATCTTAAATGCGATCACGACTCACGACGACATGTCCCAACTACACAAAACCCTCTTCTCAATGTGTATATGTATAATATTATTATTATTATCATTATTATTATTATTATATTATTGACAACTTACATCATTTATGACAGCTGGAAAACAACGAAAGTACAAATCGTGTATGCCCAATCAATGATGCATTTTTGTTTCTTTACCTTCTTAAATGCGATCACGACTCACGACGACATGTCCCAACTTCACAAAACCATCTTCTCAATGCGTATATATAATATTATTATTATCATTATTATTATTATTGTATTATTGACAACTTACATCATTTATGACAGCTGGAAAACAACGAAAGTACAAATCGTGTATGCCCAATCAATGATGCATTTTCGTTTCTTTACTTCTTACATTGGGCCACCGTTATATTTACATATTAGCTGTACTTGTTTTATACAAGTGTAAAATTTGTATGCATATTTGCATATTATATATTTACCTGTAATAATAGACATATGTACATATATGAAGGAACATGTGTGTGAGGTCGAATTATATTACTACATCTATAAAAAAATTCAACAGACTGTAACTGCAATTATTATTATTCTCACACAAAAACATATGAACATTTTATTAAAAAAGATAAATACGAGTATTTATACTAAAACTTTTATGTTTATTATTTTTGTTCTGAATGGGAGTCGTTTAGTGATATGATAAGTGATCTTAGAGAGAGAGAGAGAGAGAGCTTGTATTGAATAATATTCCAATTTGATAACAAACATGTATTAAAAAATACTGCGGTTTAATAATACAAAGTAAAAGTATGTTACAGCCCCACACACACAGACACAATCATATATATAAAAAAGATATTTCACCTACAGGAAAGATTGGAAAGGTCCTTCAGTCCAACCACTTATTTTTTTAAAAAGAATCTCCTTGTGTTTATTATCATTTTGTGCTGAATCGTCGTGTGAATGAGTTCACAGAAATTTTTTATTTGGACATTTATGGTAAACCTCTGGGAGGGCTCCTCTGCATGCCTTGTTTTCACGCGTCTTGTTTTTATTCTTTATAAAAATAAATAATCTTTCCATTTGCTAGCTTAATGTTTATAGTGGTAATAATAACAATAACATAATACATATTCATTAGTATGGCAAAATATTGTGTAGGTATACAACGTGATGCGCATTTTCTCTTTTTGGAATGATCTTCATCAGTCGTGATACAATTTGTTATTGTTAAAATAAAGAAGCCTTATATATATTTAGATACCTATACATAACTTATTAATATTATGTATATGCATGCGCAAGAATTTTTATTGATACTACATGCATTACTGCAGTTTCTGAATATATTTACTGGTTTTGCATTAGAGCATCTTCTTGAGCATGTCGTGTCAACGTTATTGTCGTCGTCGTCGTCGGTAAAAAAAAGAACACGCCATTTCTGTAGTCATTCGATTCAAGCTAAAATAATATTTGTTTGAAATTCTTTCGTTCACAGAAGAGAAATACCTTACATTATTTCTGTCATGTTGTAGGAGTTTATTACGCGTGATTTGAGGAGGAACATCAATATATATGTGCAAGGAGAAGAGAGGGACACGACAATTTAAAGCTTAATACGTTTTCTCGTAAAACAAGCAATTACGTATGTATGTATGTAGGTATATTATGCCACGACATGATATTATTGTTTGTTATACTTGTAGCAATCATTATTATATAACATGTAAAAAAAAATATTTAAGATGCAATCACAGTTGCAATAAACGTTACATGTTCATCCTTTCATTTTCAACAAGTACACACACACACAGGCTTATTACATGCTTTTTTATTGCGTGAACTTATATTATTGAGATTAATTTATGGAAATGTAAAATTATCTTAATAGTTTTTCATTACTTCTTCTTTACCTTGTTTTTTTCCCTTGTGTGTGTCATTATGTTGGTATGTAAGTATTACTTTCTAAGAACTTGACTTTCCTATACAAGGCGATTTACGCAAGACTAACAAATCGTCAATTTTTTAATGCTATGTACGTGGGTAAACCGAAGGTTTAACCTTTGTTTGACTGATTCAACAAACAAAACGACGACGGTTTGAACAAGGTGAATTCTTGATAAGCTGAGTAATTGAGTAAAATAAAATGACTTACTTGGAATAGTTCCGTTAGACCTGAGATTTCCGTTTGGTCTCATTTCACTCCGTTTGCACGCACCATTTCATTTAATCATACAGAGAGTATCATTTGTTTATTGCTTAGTGGATAGCCGCTTCACTGATTTTTTGCATGTCCCTTTTTTCCAGCAAAAGAGCGCATAATCTCGAGTCACTTGCACATACTCACAATTTGTGTTAAAGTCACAAATACAACATATAGTTGTTCAAAACTTACACTTGCAAGCAAACAAAGCCAGTTGCAATTCAAATCATATAAGATAGTACACGTACATAGATACGTATATACTTAAAGGTTTTCTAGGTAGATTAGTACTTCCTCCCTTAAAATCCGAATCCAACGGTTTATCTTGTAAAACGTTTTGCCGCGGGCTGCAAAAATAAACAAAGTTATTATTGTTATTATTATTATTTGCCTTTTCATGATAATTTGACCGTCATTTTTGCAACATAATTCATACATACTAACAATGCACGTTTGTACACACAATGAAAGGAGTTTAAATTCCAAAACGAACATGCATAATATGAGTTTACCATGAGATGGAAATATGATCTCGTGATGAGACATATTAAAATGTAGCTTAAATTATTATTACGTGCACTATTACCGCAACCTACACACCTAAATATTATGCAATGTCTACTTTCAAGAGAAAATTACATGTCAGTCTTCCCTCACGAAACTTGATACCTTTGAGCCTCTGATGAGTGTACCTTCATGATTTTGCACGTGATTCCTTGTATTCTCTCATATTGACAATGTTAGAGGAGAATGGCGATATGATAATTAAAAAAAGATCCTTATTGCAAACTAACCTTTTTTCATCTTGACATTTTTTCTCTTTAAATGTAATGGAGCGATGCGCGTTAAATGCTAGCATGTTGCCCTCAAAATATCAAAATAAACAAAATTAAAAAATTACGAAAAACTTTTTCTCATCATTGAATTTTGTTTTTTACTTTGCTTTCATGAGTCAGGTTCAATTAAATGCATGATTATTGTACACATACATTTTGACATTATTTATTATTATGCAACGAAGACTTACAAAGGTTAATATTTGCAATAAATACTTTATAATAAAAAGTCTGAAAACGGTTAAAAACCTATAACTCCTTGGTGGGGATTTTGTATTCTCTGTCCAACATTTTAAACCCATTCCTGCATCGACATGAAGAATACGCAAAGGCATTAAATACTATGCTGTCCACGCCTAGGATAAAAGTGGCAGGCAACTGTAATATTATTACGGAGCATTAAGATTCAAAAACCCCTGACATTTAAAACAACTTGGTCGTGAGAATAAAAAAAACTAGCAGTGAAAAATGCAGAGTTGCTCACAATGGAAAATGAAAATTAATGCACTCACATAAAACAACTCTCACATGAGCGTAGTGGCCGAGCCAACTATTTATGTGATTATTATTATTATTTTACGTAGCTGATTCTATTAATCCGTTCAACGAGGCAACGTCAAACTACCTTCTGGAACTAAGCTATTTGAAAAAACTAGATATGATTTACCATTGCATTCCTCACTTGTTTCTAATGCACGAATCTTTCATTATTAAAGTACACGGTTCGGTTCAAAGAAGAATATAAGCGTCGTGGCATCAGCCAACAAATATCAAAACACAGAGACGCTAGTTATAAAACAACTCTCACATGAGCGTAGTGGCCGAGCCAACTATTTATGTGATTATTATTATTATTTTACGTAGCTGATTCTATTAATCCGTTCAACGAGGCAAGGTCAAACTACCTTCTGGAACTAAGCTATTTGAAAAAACTAGATATGATATGCCATTGCATTCCTCACTTGTTTCTAATGCACGAATCTATCAACATTTATATACTCTGTTCGGTTCAAAGAAAAATATAAGCGTCGTGGCATCAGCCAACAAATATCAAAACACAGAGACGCTAGTAGTACAGGTAACAATATATCAGGGAAGAGATTATGATGATGGCCAATGGGGTTCATAGTTTATAGTTGATCTACAAAGTGCAATAAGAGCTATAAGGCGTGGACTAATACATACAAAGGCGCAGATAAGGATGTGCATAAAAGATATGCATACAAATGTACTTCATAAAACAATTGAGCTGATCCAATTTTTGCCTAGGCTTATTATTACGTGTCGGTTTGTGATGGAATGGGAGTAGAACTGATGAGACTTTTAATCAGCTTTAGTGTCCACACATTCTTTCATGCATGTAATTACAATCACATACATATGTATACAGAGAGAGAGAGAGAGAGAGAGAGAGAGAATGTTCTTGAATACGAAAGGGACGCTATATTTTTTTTACCCGCACGTACCGTAAAAGTAGGCATTCATCCGTACCATTATTTACTTGTAATAATATGCTACAGTTGTAATAATTGTTTGTGCGATGTGTTGTGGTTATGTCAAGTTATTGTTGCCGGACATTGCATTTATTATCACCGATTCACCGTATGACGCTGACAGGGTGGATCTTCTTTTTATACGTCAGGCTATGACTTGCTTCAAAAAAAACTTTTACACACAATACAACCGCAACGGCTACTCACAGAGAGAGGGGACGAAAATTAAAAGCATTTCTCCACTATACACTATATTCCTTATTATGAATTTGATGAACGTTTTTCATGTTGACGACTACGACCAGTACGACCATGATGATGATGATTGCATTGGTGGTGGTGGTACATAAAAGACAATTCAAGTGTGTGGGAACTAAAACAAGTGTAGTGGGGAAGAAACCGGTAGCGATATAAACTGTACTTTCGTCTTTTTTTTCTCTTTAGCTATTTTTTTCCTATTGTGTGGCTGTAATGGTGTGGTTTTTATAAACGTAATCCGTATTGTTATTCTTGACACATTGAAAACATTGTTTTTTTTTGCTGCAGACAAGCACAAAAAAATATATATATATTATGTGAGACGTCGGTGCGGTGATATAACGCTGGTTGTACCGAGCTGACATTGATAATGAGCGACATAAGTTTTTCTTGTGGTCGCCTTTTTTGCGTTTGGGTTCCCTTCTTCTGATTGTTAATAATAATCAAAATGCCTACTCAATATGAACATTAGAGAAAATCCTGTCCTGTTGTCGTCCCGTTGTGATTCTTTTTCTAGTTTATTTTTACTCAAGAGTTATTTCAGAGTTCATAAATAATAACAGTATTTATTATGCCCGATTATTATTGCTTTATCAAATGGCGAGTAAAATAAAGTTGCAACTTCTATTGTTTGGGTCACAATATCTCAGAGAAATGTTTTCTTCTTCTTTTTCTGATTTTATTCAATAAAAATTGACGTGTGACTACACGTCAAAACAAATTAAAAATATGTATGTTATTCTTGACCACTCAGTGAACACAAAAGTAACACACATTGTCATAAAATAGACATTGAATTACACACATAATAATGTTCAAAAACAATCAAAAGCATTTTTTATTGTCACTGTGGTGTCTAGCAATGTATAAAATCCAATCCAGTGAGTTTATGATGCTAATTGTCCCATTTAAACAAACTATATACTCCCTAATTGAATGGTCAACAGAACAGAGATTTCTTTTTCTTTCGTCGGTGCTACCAAAAAAATATTATGATGATAGACGAAGAGGAGACAGCAGCAAATTAAATGCTAATTATTTAACAGGATCCTTTAATGGATCTATAAAAGAGCCAAAAAGCCGTAAAAAGAAAAATTAATCTAGAGTTGAGAGATATGGCGAAGAAAAAAAACTTGTTGTTCCGTTATGGGACGACAATTTAACCAACCGTAAAACATTATATATAAATTGTGTTTGCAGAGAGTTACATGTGCTCACACTTGGATTTCTCAGAACTCATAAAGAAAAGAAGAAAAAAAATCTGCTCTTCTCAGATAAGCAAAATATCATTAAGATGATGTGAAAAGGATGACATGTACGTGGTAAACATATACAAGTAAAAATATATATATATATATACAGAAGGGTGATCATTCCTTTACAAGGGATTTTCAATATCATTTTTTTTGGGTGCAAACCAAATTTATTACACATCATGCAAACCTACATAACATATTTAGATAGATATATAATATGTACATAGGTACATGGCACAACAGTGAAAATAAATATTATACGCATGAATTATCATTATTATTATTGCTAACGCGAGATAATTCATAGCAAAATAACCATTAACGTACATAATGCACTACACGAGGCGCTAAGCTAAGTAGATGCAATAATTTTGCTTTTTTATGTTGCCAAGTTGCAAGAGAAGATGAGACTCGTGAATATGGACACAGGTGCATGCGCACTTGCGAAAAAAAAAAGTTTTTCGTTAGAGCTTCCTTCATACCTAAGTAATTTTTAAAAAAAATGTGCTTTATAGGAAAATGAAAGAAATGGTCAAAGACATATACGTAGAGATTGGTATATAAAAAAGAAGAAGATGAAAAATCTAATCTCAGTTGCTGATCAAAGTCAAACAGGACCTACTACTACTATACATACTTAATTTAATGCCATATTGCCATTTGGTATGAAAGCTAGAAAAATGCGTAGATGTTTTGAGTGCTGTTGTTGAGAGAGAGAGAGAGACACATTGTATTTAATATGAGCTACATATGTATACTTATATCATTACATCAACTGTAAAAACCTCATGACTTTTTGGTTACAGTTATAATATCAAGCTGCAGCAAAATTGGTGTTGATGATCATCATCATTGATCATAATTGAAAAGTATGCGGTTGAATAAAATATTTTTATCATCATCATCAGTAACAACAACAACTCGTCACACATTTTTTTGGTATTAAATAATTTAATAGCTTGTGCGACAAATGCATACCGCCTTACCTTTTTTTGGGAGGATAATGTTATTGCAGGAGCAGGACAATATGCGATTTAATGAGCAGAGTAAAAAAAACCGGGTGAGCTGCTATACACACACACGCGCATCTCATATATGTAACAGCAATGAAATCAAATAAGAGATGTTGAATCCATCAGGGACACACGTTTCCACCAAATTTGACTAATTTTCTGTGCTCTTCGTCATTTCACGAGACTGATGATGATGTTGTTGATGATGATGATGATTTTGATGGTTATCATTTTTCCTAATACCACTTAGCAATAAAGTGTGACGTGGTGCCGCTGTGGTTTTCCTCTTTAATTTGGTTTACTACTTTACTTCTCTCGTAATTACGGAGCACATACCCATTTTATTCGGGCTTTTTTGTACCTTTGTTCATAATTATGGCATTTGCCGTAGAAAGCACCCAATGGATCTAACTGTTTTCCGTAGCCAACTCTTTATTTTTCTTGAGCTGTCAGTTAAAAAAAAAGTCTGTGATGATAGTAATGATGATGAGTCCCAGGAAAATCTCACGCACAAATAGAAAACAGGATAAAACACTTTTCAAAACAAGTTAGCTATATGTGGTGCAAAATTGTAATATGTCATCATCATCATGCTCAACAACGCAAAATGCATTTTAAAATTTAACGTAAATTCGTGAATTACAGAGAGCAAAATGACAAATGAATTTCTTTTCGCACGTACACTTTTTTTATTTAAAAAAAAATCCATGAAAAAATGTGACAAGAAAAAATCTCTCACACTACGTCAGTCTTTTTAAGGCCAAAAATGTTAGAAAACAAAGAAGAAACGTTTCTATGTCATGGGGCTAGCGTGCAAGGAATATCATTAGCATTTGTCTATTATGTTGTTATTGTGTGTCTAATATTCTTGCGCGTACTTAAGCACCAAAATTCTTTCAAAATATACTGAAAACTTGCTCACTGGAATCACTTAGTGTTATGTATACTACATCTCTGTTGTTGTTGTTGGTGGAGTCACAAAACCGCTTATCCTTGGGAATGAATGAATGAATGAATTATTCACAAGTCCTACAGAGAACAGTCAGCACACAAGCCTTTCAAACTATTTTACAATTTTTTCTCTTCTATTATGCGTAGTAGGTACTGTTTTTTTAAGCAGGTAACTTTTTTTACGAGCTCATTTATTCACCACCAAAGTACAAAATAGGTTCATATACAAACTGGAATATTATCTATGAAATGTTTTGCAATTTGTGCTTTCCATCTGCACAATTATAGTAGTAGTAATTGAAGGTCTTCCTTCTGAGTTTGAAGTGAAGTGTGTATATATCTTCAATTCAAACGTCCACTTGAAAAATGTTCCTTTTTTTTGTTTTTGTTGTTGCTCTTGTAGTAGTAAAATCTTTTGCTCCTGTAAGCATTTAACTATTTAACAAGTAGTCTCTGCCTGAACTACTATACACACATAAAGAAGATGAGTGCAGCCATTCAATAATTAAAATGGTAAATGTACGTAGTATGTACGTAAGTAAGCAATTAACAGTTTCCACTTGGCCAAACCTTGAAAAGAGATAGCACAAAAATATTATAAAAAAACAGGAGGAAACTAATCAGAGATGCAAAACGTGTGAGCTCTTTAAACGAAAACAGCAACCAGCAGCACAATAAATTTCTTCAGTTTTTTTTAAAAAACTGCAACAAACAAAAACGAACTTATGATGATCTTATGATGATACTATGATGCTCACATATATTACAACTCAACTTAACCTCACATTCTTCAATCTTTTTTAATGTTGTTTATGAGTACGTACGCGTGTGTAAAATTAAACTCGAAGCCGGAGCCGAAGGATGAAAAAAATAATGTTGAAAAANTGAAATGAAAAAAAAAATAACAATTTGTTGCTGCTGCTGCTCCTGTTGTTGATATTCTGTGCAAGATGTGGAGAACGAGCGTAACAGACAGACATCCGTCGTGGTCTTCCCTTCTTTGTATTTTTGAGTTTTTTTTAGGCAAAAGAGTTTTCGACATGAAGTGTGTGTGTGTATTATGTGTGTGTACTCACATGCGGCCTGCCACTACACAACTGTTACTTTTTTCCTTGTGGCAACCTGGCAAAACTATTCTGTAACAACCCCACATCATTTAGCCTAGGCTAGGTAGTCAGGCTGGCTGGCGTAATATAAAGAAATATCATCATCATCATCATCAAGACGATATAGAGGATAAAATTGATGATGATGATTGCATCGTGATGGTATATACACCAAAAATAATAAAATGCGTGTGGAGAAGGATTGAACGTGTTTCTCATCTACGTGTGTGCAACAATAACAGGTAGTATATTTTTATGTTATTTTGTTACGTGGTCTCAGCTAGAAAAATGAATAAAAATATGTAATGTAAGTAGAGAATACTATAGTAGCAGCAACAACGATAAGCGCAGTCTGACTGTTTAGCCTGTTGAAGCGCAGAGCTAGCAAAAGAAAATAAAGAAGGAAGGGGATGTTCTCTTTCAGCTCTACAGCCAGAGATATTATTATAGCTGCTGCTGCTGTTGTATAATTTTTTTTAGTGATTATGTGACTTTTTCTTCCATACATTTATCAAGTCGTGCACTATATATAACAATAACAATGTTCATCAAAAATGTGAATTTTGTGCAGAGTGCACATAACGTCAACATAGGTATATGTTTTTTTATGAACAAGCTCTTTTTTTCTCTTAAGAATTATTGTTTTTATTTTACCTTTCGCTGGATTCTTATATTGTGAGGAGAGAGAGGAGAGAATGTTGATGTTGTTGAGCGCATCATGGACACTTGAGAGGGATTGTTCCCACCATTTAGAGAGAATGGTTTGTTGAGAGCATTAGATAGTTTTTTGCCTCCATATCTTTTATTTTATATCATCGTCGTTGTCGTTCTCAGTCATCATGTGTGTGCATAAAGGGTACAGGGTTCGTGTACTTTGTTATTATTACACAACAAGAGAGAATTATTATAATAATAATAAACTTTTTTTTGAGCATTAAAAAAAGGAGAAGTTGACTTAAAATTTTTATTCTTGTATCATGCATAATGAGAAACGGGTAAAAGAAATGAGACTTTCTTCAGATTTAACATGTATAGTAATAGTAATGATAATCAAGCCCGTCCTATTGTTCAAAAGTTAAGCCCTGGGGGGAGTGCTTCAATTCATATCGGGTATCTTCATTTTGAATCTGTATATTTTTTTTCTCGAAAAAAATTAATCTGGGAGGAAGGAAATGAGTCTTTCTTCATACAAATATGCTATTACCTATATATATATGCTTGTTATTTTATGCTCCTTTTCGTCTGAAATTTTGAAACACTGTTTTTCTTTTAAAACGTACATCCATGCATGATGTACATATGTATGTATCAATTATTATTGTGTTAGACTTTGCAATTCCATGCATGCCTGCGTGCGTGTTCCCTATTGAGAATTCAGTTTAAAAAATTTCATAATGACCAAAAGCCCCAAATAACAGTTCATAAAATTATTTAGTATTCATAGTCTGCTGGGAAATCACTGATCTATTCAACAAGAGGTCAAATGAGTGAAATGCAATTTTATTGTGTGTCTTAATGTTTTTTTTTTTCAAAAAATATAAACATTTGTATAGGTATTACCTATACAGGATAATTTTTAAGTATGCATTACATGCGAGGAGGAGAGATGAAGATTGACACACTCTTTATTTTTTAAAGATTTGATCAAAATATTGAATAAAATTGTTACAAGATAGACATGCGAATACGATAAAAGCAATTTATTAAATTGGCCAATTTTATAATAAAAAAAAACATTGTGATGCAAAAAAAAGTACGTTGTTTGAATTTTTTTATTATCAAATTGCAATGATTCTAAAGAATTTTTGTCATCCAAAAGTTTAAAAAAAGTTATCACAGAGATCATCATCGCATTAAAGCGTTCGTTTTGCGTGCATACCACGTTTGCTCCTTGTTCAAACAAAACAAATTTTTTGCCAAAAAAAATAGTAGCTACTGCATCATTTCAATGTGTCGTATGCAATATGCATGCATAAAGAAAAAGGATTTAAGGTTGGTCTTGATTTTCATGTATTCGGGCATAAATCAACATTTCTTAATTTTTTTTTCTGCCAGGTATAAATTTTGCGAGAAAAAAAAATCCCATGTGGCGATTGTATGTCCAACAACAGATGATAAAATTTATTCTTGTGTGTGTTATGCGTACATATGACATACTCATGTACTCACTTGTTGTGTTAGCTCATATATATTTTTTTGCTTGTAATATTTGTCTATTGATTGACTCACATAGACACACTTTTGTGTAACTGGTGAGGTTTTGCTGTCGGCGGTGATGCTGCTGCTGCTGGTGATGATGATGATGATGATGATTATGCCACATGGTGCGGTGTGGCCAGAGGATTCCCTGCTCGGTTGGGGTTTCATTCATTGAGGAATCCACAAGAGATTAACTTGAAGCTTTACAAGTGCAACCATTGGACAATTTAATTCTACTTTATGCATTACCCACATAACAACAGACAACAACAACAACACAACAAAAAGTTTTATTGTTGTGGAATTTTATGTGAGTGTGTGAATTAGCAACGGCATCCCACCGAACACAAATACCCGTATCTTTCTTTTTTTTCTTCTTTGAATACAACAAAAGGGGAGTCGCAAAGGAACGTCGTCCCGAAAAAAATAGGAATATAAATTTTGCAAAATGATGATAAATGATGACTGTATTATATATTGTTACTGCTTGCTAAGAATTTTTTTAGTGTTATTTTTGCATTGTTTTTTAAATCTTCTGTGGTTGATGGCCGGCCAATTAACAATGCGATATTAATGAGCCGACAAAAGACATCTTTTTAAAAAAAAAAATCATCATTCCTCTTGCAATGGTATTTTTTTTACATTCACAGTCGACAATAATTTTAAAATTTTAATTACTATACGCATTGTCCCCAGTAAAACAAGGAGTACTTGGAAATTCAAAACCTTGTGTTTTTGTTTTACCATCCGTCCTTAATAAATCCCAGCAGCATTATATATTAAGCTAGGCGTATTACGACAATTACGAGTGTGCATAAACGCTATGAATCTTTAAAATTATTGTCGGTCCCGTTCGTTTTAACACTTTATGTCATAAACTAAACTCCAGTTCCAAAGTTATGTGAAAAAAAACGATTACTTATTCGTAAAACACATTTTCCTTCTTCTTTTTTCCTTGTATTATTTGATAAATGGAATTATTGTAAGAAATTTTTTTCTCATCAACAAATCATTATCAATCTCATCAATAGTCTCAGAAGGTTTACACCACTACCACCACACGCACCAGGTGTCATCGTGTCTTTTTCTCGGCGATTCACTCATCAGTCTCTTCACCCCGGCGCTCGTTCGTCACGTTATTATGTCAAAATTATTTTAAACATTTAGCACAAGGAACACAACAGGAAAATGTTGTTTTCATACATACAATTATGTTGTACGTTGCGCGCGTTGTAGAGGTACATGTACCTCTGCAACGCAATAATATATGTAGTATAAAAAACATTTTTTTTGTCAAGATAATGATACGTATGGAACATTGAAAGCTCATAGCCCACCCTCGTGGTTCTTCCACAAGACATTAAGCTGCCATTATTGCATTGAGCCAAGAACCCGTATTTACATACATTTGATGACTTGAGACAATAATCTGAAAAAATTGCACCGCTAATTCAGTCATGATGAGATGACTATTATATGCTCACACCGTTTTCCCCTTACTCAGAGGTATTTTTGTGTGTGCCCAGAATCATACAGCATGCGAGAACGCACCCGGAGTGCTTGTCTTGTCATCTTTAAACTTTTCGAGTTTACATAGTCTTTAAAGTTAAATTTTTTTTTGTATATATATTTTTCTATTTCAAAATTATTTTCTTTTTCAAAATGTGGCATTCATTTCAAAATTCACGTTTTTTTTGTCTTGCATGGCGTTGTTACTATCATTAGTAGGCAGCTACTCTTCTTCTTTTTTACCTCAGTACGGACATATACTACACAAACTGTCATACATGTCAGAAAAAAAATCTATAGAAAAAACAGTTTGTTGAATTTTTTTGGTGCATAGATATTGTGCTGACTTGACTATGAGTATCTAGAATGTTTGTTTTTTCAAGTAGAAGCAGTAGTGCTGTTGTCATATATAATATTCATTCTTTGATCAAATGGATGAGATAGCAGTTATTTAGAGGGTGGTTGTTGTACACGGAATCATAAAATATTTTTGATTTGCTCACTATATCTCAGCATCTACTAAATAAACCAAGTTTAAAAACCACTTTCAAAATTATATTTATTTACAAAATGCATGCTCAAGTAGCACATTCCATCGACTTTTATCAAGAAACAAAAATATTTTTAAAAAACAGAGATTTTTTTTATTATCACTTGTGCACAGCAGCACACAAGCAACTACATCACATCTTCACATCACTTAATACAACAACAATACCAACATTCATATGATATTATTAGCTTTTATCTTGCCAGCAAAAAAGATTAGGTATATCACACTTGTCGAGCACTTTGTATATACCTGCGCGTCTTCAAAATCCGTCTAGTTATTCGGATCCTGTTCACAAATTACAGGGTATCTTTTAAACAACAACCATGGAATAAATAGTGTACACACGTTTGATGGAGTTTTCTTTTACTTCATCTTTTTTTTATCGTTGTTATATAATACTTTTTTTAAGCTGAAAGAGATGAACAATAATAGAGCACGGATGATGGTAATAATAACAACTCTTAGTGAATGAACTAGCTAGATTTTTTTTATTGTTGTTAGTTTATTACACTGTATACTCCCATCCATTGAGTGCAGGCCCATCTTGGGTCGTTGTCTCGATTTACCAACAAAAATATTAAAGTCTTTTTAAAAAAAAGTCTGCTGATTAAGATCTGTAGAGGAAGTGTATTTTGTAATCTATGCAATATGCAAGCTCAAAAGAGACATGGATGAGGAACGTGTATTTATTTGCCTGTTGACTCTTTAAATTCTATTTTCAAGACACGTTATCAGAAGAGTGTTATCAAAATATGTGTGCTCCGTTGCTTTTTTAGCGGGGGGAAATGCATCTTATGTATAGTTGTTACCCTTGTAATTGTACGGTAGTAGCAGGCAATATGAAAATGATAGTGTGTTCATAAAAAAAATGTGAATGATTGATTGGAACTCAATACACGTGACAACATGTTATTTTTTTTCTCTAAAAGCAGTTCTCTTTATTATCCACGCTTAACAATATCACGATTATCCGTAATATATATAGGTATAATATATATACTCTCCCGGATATATGTAGGTTTTACGATTTTTAAACGCATATTTTATATATGACTGCATTTTTTTTAAAGTTTACACAACATTGTCGTCGTATAGCGCCAATGCGTGTGTTTTGTGTACAAGTAAAACTATAAACTATAACTATGTATATATTGTACATAAGTTTGTGTATCATTATTATTATTATTATTATTATTATTATTATTATTACATAAAATTCAATAATATTGCAAAGAATTTCATACAAACACTTTTTTTGTTGTATTTTAGTAATCCATACATTCACACAGGTAATCATCATGTGTAATACAAAGATTACATTTTTTAGAGCAGTATAATATTTAAGCATTACACGTACATATATACAGATAGATATATAGTTATGTTATTATGAGTTAATATTTTCTCTGAATACTTCTTACATCAGTTAAAATTGTACAACAGTTTTATTTTCTTCTTCATATGTACAGTCGCTACCTTCAAAAATAGATTTTGCTAGCCCTAATTATACTTAATTTTTGTAGCCGATGATGATGCCGTGCAACGTGTGATTTATCTTCTTCTTTTTTTTCAGGCTAAGCATCTTTGTCGTATTGCAATTCTTGTTGTCGTGAAATGTTTTTACTTTAGCAGCAGCAGACGAGGAGCAAAGAGAAATCAAATTACATTTTGCATCACAAAACTACTACTGCAACTTCAAAAAATGACAATTCAAAAAAACAAATTCATTGTTCGACGTATTGACAAAAGATTAGCCATACTTTTTTTTTTTGCGTTGAACTTGCATTATTATTGGTACTAAATAGTGAAAACAACAGTATATTTTAGCAACTCTAATCACATTTTTTTTTGCTGATACCAAATATTACATTTTAAATCCCGCATAAAAAGACACAAACCCTGCAAATTGCAAGCAATAAAAAAAATTATATTCCAAACAAATTTGCTCCATTATATCCTGGTAAAATATGGTAAGTACATGTTTTAAAAAAAATGAAGATTTTTACGAAATAATTATCTACAAAAAACACAGTAAGATTACTATGCAAACATTTTAATACATTTTTTAAAAACATATACACATAAAACACTAAAAACTATACATCAAAAAGATTTTTCTTCTTCTGTACATTACCAAATAATAGATGTGTAGTAGTATGTTAAGAAGATAGATGAAGTATTTAAGTAACGAATAAAAACAAAAAAAAAGACAACAACAATTATTGACAATTACCCAAAAGTAAGAAATGACTAAATAGTTTTAAGGAGATTGTCTACGAAAAAATTAATGCTACAATTAGACTCTTTTACAACGAAATAATGAAAAAAATCACATATATTTTATATATTATAAGCACTTAGATAATTCTCATTCATAATCCTACACGGCGACACCAGAAAATCTTTTACAAGTTACACATATAATTACATGTTTACATGATAATAAATGTAAAAAGAAAAAAAAAACGGTTCTTTCAAAGCATCCAGCGCTAACAAAAGGAACGCATGCGTACATCTTAAAAATACATATAGCTTATTTATATTATTATTATTATTATTATTAATAGTTATTATTATTATAAATGTGTAAATTTATTCGTGGATCACAATCATATTCCCTTAATTAACAACTATTAAGGTACTTTTCATTTTTATATATGACACATGTGTAAACTTACTTATGTTTTTATAAACTTATATTTCTAACGAATGACGTATATTCCACCTATTTACTCTAAGTAAATTATTTTTTATGGAATTACTTTTATGTACAGTGTAAAAATTATTCTAGTTTCAAGTGCATTTTTTTTACAATCACTTATAATTACATATTATATGTATATTTATGTGTAACAGTAAAAATACCAACAAAGATGATGATTATGGTACAACTCTCTCATTTTCGCTCCGTGAGACTAGGCGTACCAGTTAAAGAGAGGTCACATTGAAAAAAAAAATGCATAATAATGTTACAAAAAAAAGAAGAAAAAACATACATAGGTATATAAATTTTTGTGTATTCTGCTCTGCACACACATTTTCACTGGTTGTTTTCTGAATGATAACCGGAGTTTTTTTTTCATTCTGTGTTCATTCATTCTTAAAAGAAGAAAAGATTTGATTATGATATTTTAGAAGGATTGTCTGCTAATATATAAAATCATCCTCATTTTTTTTATCAGTCAGTCAGTTTTAATTCTTACCTCTTTACCACCACTGCACAACCTAAATTAATACATTATTTTTTACTTGTTGATATATTCAAAATTACTAGGTGTAATATTTTATCTCCTGTAATAATAATAATAATAGTAGTAGTAGTAATAATAATAATAACAGTTGTACATACGTATGGACTATAAATGTCTCCAGCACTGTTTCTCTGGCGTATTTTAGGAATAATAAAGTAATTGTGGTTTTTTTATAGGACTTCTCAAATGACACACACATCCGCGCAGTAGTAGTATTTTTTTGCATTTCTCATGTTATGTTGTTTTTCTTCTTTTTTTATCAAATGAATGACTATTAATTCATATAGTTTTTTTTGTTTGTGTATAATATATGTATAATGTTCAAATATTTTACAAGTACAAGAAGCGATGTACGCTTTATATCTTTTTATAATCGACCTAAACGTGATTTGATTTAAGGCTTCAGTCGTCGAAAACCAGCTCCTTCAGATCCTAGCCTTAGCTCTTCGTACAAAGTTGGAGGAACTTCAGTCTCTGGCCTGGCCGAGTGGAGGGTCTCAGTATGCCAACCGTTAGCAATCACGCCGTTACTAACACTCGGCACTGAGCCATTCCCGTTCATTGGAATGTCCCCATTTGTCAGAGTCGTCGTGGGGTGACCCGGCATAGCGGCATCAGGATTCGTTTCTCTGATGTAGGATGGATTCTCAAATGCAATAGCACCCGGAGGCTTGGTTCCGAATTGACGCTTGCGAATGAACCAAACTGCCCCGACAGTTACTCCCACCAAAAGGAATACAAGGAACGCGATTCCGATGCCCATACCTGCATGAGATCCTTCAGCTTCATTTGATGTTTCAAATTTTGACAAAAAGGTAAACAATAAAACAAAATATGCAAAATAAAAACAAATAAAAAGAAGCGGAAATGATAAAAAATTAACAAAAAAATAATAACTTTGTATGCATTACTACTATCTTACCGGTACTAGCTGATGATATGAGGTTGTCTTCAGTAATGAAGACAGTTGGGTCTGTGAGAGTTGAAGTGCCATGAGAATTTCCTGCTTTCACCACAGCTTCATATGTGACACCAGGTTTAAGATTACCAATTTTAGCGTTTGTAGCTTGCGTATCGAGGCGCTGCGACAACTTCTGGCCTACTGGTCTCCAGAAGACCCTGCAGTGTAAGATTGCGGTTTAGTTGAAATCTTAATTTTTTTTACATACATCATCATGTAAAAAATCATATATTAATACAAATAAACAAACCTGTACGAAGTTGCTGTGTGCGGATTGATGACTGGTGGATCCCATGAGATCATAATTTCATTTTCTGATAGCACTTGCACCCTCAGACGTTGTGGTGGTCCAGGTAGTTTATCTATTCAGTGAAGTGTTGGTATGAATTAATGAGATTTATTTTATACCTAAACTCATTCTCCTACAGATTATACATTCAAATTTTTTTTATCTTACCTCTATTTTCTTTAAAGCAGTTAAATATAACTTTCGAATTTTGGAGCACGCATAATTCTGAGTTTTGGGATACGGGTTCCCCTCTGCACCAATCTAAGCATCTGCGAGGAACTCCCCAACTTGAGCAACAAGCTCGATGATCCCGACCATCTATTAAAATACATTTTTTTTCTCTCTCATCAATTTGATACATATACAAAACACATTATAAAAATATGGAAGCTACTTTCACAAAACCCCAATTCGCACCTGCAGATGTTATGTTTCCACTCATATCCTGTCAATACAAAATTATTATTATGAATCTTTTAATTTATCACGTCCCACCCAAAATGGAAGAAACGTTTTTAATGAATTTACAACGAGTCATGGACTTGGACCAATTTGCTGCTAGAGAGCTGGACCTACCTGGATGTCTCTGGTTTGAAGCGAGAATGTTTTCACCGTCTCTCCGATTGCATTCTCCGCATGGCATGAATAATTGCCAACATCTTGAGGGCTAACCTTCTGTATTCTCATGTACATACCGATAGCGGCTTGATTGCTGCTTATTAGCACGTGGGGATAATAACAAGGAGCGTCATTAAAACAATATAATTAGAAGCAAATATATATATATCGTAAATGCTTTTACCAGCAAGTGTATGTAAATATGTACACACGCTGTTAATACATGTAACATGCATGAAAATATTAGATAGCGTTACCTCCAAAGACGTCACCGCGTCATCATGTTCAATACGATAATTTCCACCGTTCACAATAGGTATCCTGTCTTGAGAATTTTTCCAAAACATCACTTTAGGCTCTGGATGTGCATGAAAATATTATATAGCGTTACCTCCAAAGACGTCACCGCGTCATCATGTTCAATACGATAATTTCCACCGTTCACAATAGGTATCCTGTCTTGAGAATTTTTCCAAAACATCACTTTAGGCTCTGGATGGGCTATAACAATGCACTCAATGCTGGCAGAGTCTCCCTCAGATGCAAAATTAATTTCGGATCCGGTCACGCTTGGAGCATCTGCGAGTCATTAAATAACGCATTTATTAGAATTAGAACAAATGAGCTTTTCCCAATCTTTTCATCAAGACATGCCAGTAGGCATTAGACACACACACACACACACACAGCAACCCTACGGCGCAGTAAAAGCTCGAGTGCTTCACTCTGTTCTGTATATACATAGGTAGGTAGGTACACACTTTTTTTCTTCTCTTTTTTGTGTACCAGCAAGAGCCAGCCACGCGGTGAAAACCAGAATGTGAAAGGGAGCGCGAGAGAAAGGTACAAAAGAACTCTCGACCTGCTCTGTAGTAATACGAGCTTTCATTTATGTATATACACATTCCAATCCTGTTTGGCTTGACGATCACGACATTTTCATGCAAATGTACCACTTTTTATATATATACATGTAACATTCTTTGCTACGCATTATATCATGGTGTATAATATATATAAAGTAATATTTACACATTAAAGTATAGAGACACATTTATATTTATTAAATTGTGCTCTCATATTCCCCCGAAAGCAATAGTACTTTTCCCTGTTTATTATTACGTCTGCTTCTATGATTCCATGTATACTCGTATGTATATACAATGCAGATGAAATATTATCTTTTACTGAATTGCACACCACCACCCCGACAATATTAAGCAAAATTTTGTATGTATAACTTGACTATAGGTTTATGCAGGCGCAAGCATGTATAATAGGCATTATAAATTTGAAGATGAACTTACGAGAAACTTGTATTCTCCTCGCGGACTGCATTGGAGTACCGTATCCGTTGTCAGCATAGCATGACACAATGTCCATTTCCCTTGTAATATTCTCCACCACTTGTGTCAAATGTCGGTTTTTCTGCTGCTTTATTAGCTTTCCATTAATGTACAGAGAGATAGTTGGAGTTGGATCTCCCAGTGCGACGCAGACTACGGTCATGGTCCTTCCTTCCACAAGCAGGTTCATGGGTTGAATTCTTGGTGGCTGTTGAATGAATGAAAGGATGAAGAAGAAAAAAAAAGGAAATGAAAATCGAGCATTAAAATAAACTTCATTTGTTTTCATTAGTAGAAATACACACAGGGGCGGGACAGCAACACTCTCGAGTAACACAAAGCTTTCATTATTCATTTAAAGCAAAATATGGTAAAAACGTAATGCCAAGGTCCATTCATCCCTTCATAGATATCATTATTATTTATTAGAGTGAGTGAACTCGAGCTCGAGCAATTGCAACGTGACTTTTTGTTACCTCAACGAATGGAGAGTGTGCTGGATCAGTCCAAGCAATTAGTGTCTCAGAGGCCTCGGACTCGCCCTTATCATTGGCAGCTGTGACATAGACTATGTATTGTGCGTTGGGACGGAGACTATCCAGCGTTAGGGAATTGACTAGAGATTCGTTCTTGGTGAAGTTTTGTTCCTTTACGCCCTTTGAGTAGATCCTGCAGTCGAAACATTAAAATATATGCGTATAAGACTTCTCGTTTTTTTAAATACAAGGTCGAAGTACATGAAATATGTATAGGCACGTGTTCACCTGTATGTGATTTTATCTGTGGGATGAGCAAAGACAGGTGGTTGCCAAACGATCTGAACCCAAGTGGCACTATGTCCAGCAACAACAAGACTGTGTGGGGGTGTTAGTACGCCAGCTATTTTTGTACCGTTGTATGCTGTAATAAGGCAAAGGTCAAAGGTCATGATATTTACAACAATAATTAGATGAACATGGTGTACAACAAGAGTAGCATGTAAATATTTGGATTATTCTCTTTTTTTTCAAATTCAAGGAGTAGTGACGCATTCAAATAATTAATCTTACATTCGCTCGTAACATTGACTAGAATCACAGAAGAAGGAATGGATGATCCATGCTGATTTTGTGCAACCACGAAGAATCTGTACACTTGTCCCTTTGTCAATCCTCTAACTTCTAAAGCAGTTCCCGTTGTATTTAGCTGGAAATAAGGGAGAGAAAAATATATTTGTTATTTTGTGCTTTTCTAGAGTTTTTGGATTTTTGTTCCATCTGGCTTTCTCTCTCTTTGCTTTTGGAATGTGAGAATGATATATTTTGTATCATTTTCTCTCTCGATCTCTCCTGTACTAACCGATTTGACTTCAGCGGGTTTGTCAACAGAAGAAGTTGAGGATGCAGGAGTTCTGAGTTGATAGAAGACTTGGTAATTGCTAATGTTGTAATTCTTAGGAGCAAGCCATGACATGCCGACGCTTGAGTCTGTCACAAGGTTAGAATGGAATTCCTCCACGGGACCAGGGATGATTTCGGTTCCTGGAACATACATAAATGATTATGGTTCAATTATAAGGAAACAAGTCAATTACTTATATAGTCTACCAGTCTACCATGTCATCTTCAGCACACAAAAAAATATACCTAGACGCAATATCATCATCAAGATATAAAAAAAGTTAACAAAAAAAACTCTTGAAAAAATCCCAGAACAACTTTTTCGTATGGCACTGATCGTGACATTTCTCCCGGAAACAGTAAATTAATTGATACTACATATCACATCATGAACATGATCATTGCTTCTTTTCGGAGAAAAAGTCAATGGAAAAGCACTCTGTCCTTTAACATCTTAACTACTGCACTGCTTTCATAAAATGACATCCGCTGATATCCTGAATTATCCATGTGATAATACGTATAAAAAATATGTTTCTTTTCAAACCATATTATATATATGTATATTATTTAAGTTACCTTCCTCAAAGCACTGAACAATGTTCCCAATGTACGGGAGACAGTTTTCTGCCATGGACAGCAAGCTGTCGGGAACACGTGCACTACAAATATCCAAACAGCTCTCGGAAACCCCACGCCTTGTACAGCAAGAGGAATGGTCTCGTCCGCCGGCTGCACACCGTAATAAGTTGTGGAACTCGGATGCACATGCAAAGGCCAACGCACGGATGTCACTCATCGAGGCGTCGTATGAGCACAAAGGTAAACATGTTGGGTTCATTCCAACCTGTTTGTTGGGAAAGGAAAAAAAGTGTTTTATTTATTCCCCAGTCAGATGAAATCCAGTTAATTAAATATGTATGAATGTGCAAATGTTTCATGCGTGCGGGTGGGTGGTGGGAGGAGGAGGAACTCTCGCATACTATCGATAAATATTTAGTAATTTTCCATGCAACGCACTACCCCAAAAAAAAAAAAGCAAGGGAATTCTTTGTTTTTTTATATGCATGAACCACAGGTGCACAATGTAGGAGTGGGTATGATTAAAGGACGTAGGAGAAAAGTAGAAAGGTGGTAGGTATGTTGTATATTTTTTGATCACGGTTTTTTGTTTTGTTTGGGGTGTGCGTTTGTTTGGTTTGTGTGTGTTTGTAGTAGTAATTAATAATGTATTTTTGTTTGGGATTTCGTACAGACAAAAAGTCAATTTTCCCGTTGCAACTTTATCTACAGCATTTTCATTCATGAAAATATTATTATTCTCTCTTCGGTATTTACTCTTCTCCTCTGAACTTTTTCTTAAAAAATAAAAGTTTCACTGAAATAAAAGCTTCCTGCGGCATTTTCATCCAAACGGGGGAATGTTTTGGCAACTGTAATGGGCTAATAAATCAGTTGCTTCCTTAATATAAACGAAAGGAAAAAGTTTATGGCAAACCATTTACAAATCATAAATAAAATCACTAGAATGGGGAAAGGAAATTAATAAATAGATATATTCGGCATTTGATAGTAGTAGTCACATTATTATATCTTTTTGTTCACCAAATAATGTACAAGCACACCCAGTCAAAGCGAGAAAAATGGTACAAGAAATGTATTATTTTTTTCTTCTCCCAATGAAAAAAAAATCAAAATGCATATATATATACATATATTAATATGAATATAGGAATGGATCTGTACAAACAGTAAATTTTTTTTAAAGGAAATGTTCCCTTTCCTTATAAATTTTGTTGCTGTTCCGAAGGTATTAATATTTATACTTCGACAGTAAACTTGCCATTATTGGTGACAGTATATTACAGAGTTAGAGAGAATGTAAGGGAGGAGGAGGGACGTGTTTCACTGAATGACAACATAATAGCATACATATAGTGAATCGTAAATGGGTTAGTTTCCTGACTCAGCTAGTTTTCTTTTTTTTTATCAGGGAACATTATCGATGCAGTACGGAAAAAAATGAAACTGTCTACGGGGAAAGATGATGATGATGATGCTGGTCTTCTTTGTCGCACGTATTTATGAATGTGTATATATACATGTATGTATATGTGCAATAAGTATAATATGTATTGTACATAAAATCAGCACTTTGACTGTCGCTCCGTCGTCAGAGTGAGAAGGAAAAACTAAGGACTGAGGAAATGACATTCAATTTTTGCCGGAAGAGCTGGAAATAGACAAGCCAAGTGGAAAAGGTAAAAGACCTATTTTCTTTTCTACATGGTATTTTTTTACATGCAAAAAATATTCAATCAATATATATAAAAAAAAGGGGAAAAATAATAGGATAGGAGAACATAATATGCATACTATATATATACACATGAGAAAAGACAACTCTTCTTCTGTTCGATGGACTACCAAAGAAAAATAGAGAGAAAAATGCAGATGTTCATGTTGCATGTCATTTTAAGTTCTGTGTGTGTTTGTCAGGAGAGGATAGGGATGGAAAATGGAAAAAGGGACGAAGGAAAGTCCGATCTTATATATTATTATCCTTATATTCTAGAATAGGTAAAAGGAGAGAGAGAGTTAAAAAAAGTGAAAGTCTTTTTTTACAGCAACACAGCAGGCTGTCTCGTTATAATTGTCAACCGCCGCCTCCAATTCTGACGTCTCTTGGGACACGCTTGCAGTCCGGAAGACAACTCTCTGAGATGGTTGACTCACACCGTGCTCGTTTACTGCTTCCACGTACACCTGAAATAATATATAATATAATAATCATAATAATAGCATGAGTAGGAACAGTTAACGTGAGGAAAATCAGTGACGACTACGACGATGACGACGTGGACGCGTTGAACGCGCGGAGTGCTTCGATTGGTGCAAACGAGGCAAAAAAATATATAAAAAGGTTTACAGAAATTAAGGCAATTTTTCCCTGTCAAATTGTTTTTGTGAGATTATACTGACGAAAAAAAAACAAGAAGTGAAATGTTATTATCATTGAGACTAAAAATTTATACCTTGTTACCAAAAAAATATGCTTTCTCTCTCGCTCTATTCTTTTGTGCCAATGTACAAATTCACCATTATTACTACATATTTTGTAAATATGCCCAGTATACCCAGTGCAGATATAAAGATTTTATTATTTTTTCTCTGTCTTTTTCCTACACGTACTCCTTTCTCTGTCAACTTTCTCCAGAAGAAAGTTTCATTTTTGTAAATGTCCCCCTAAAGTGTATACGCCATTTTTGTCAAGAATAAAATAACAGGGACATGAGTGACACGAGTACCTACACAGACTAATGTAAAATTGAGGCGGATGATGAAATGAAAATGAGGAAAGCAAAACTGAAATAACTACCTAAATACTACTCTTGGGACTGAAAAAATGAGAGTATGAATAAATAAATAAATGTGACGTTTTTTTTTACTAAAAGAAAATGAATGCTTTATACACAATATCGCTGGCTTAAATACTCAGTCGACTATACATGGGTACATCTTTTGTACATTAGTATTTTTTTCTTCTCAAGATGTTTGTGTTTCGTTGAAAATTGGAATATATATTTTTTCAATGAGACTCGTTTAGCCATTATATAAGGAAAAAGTGTTTCCTTTTTATAAAATACAGTGGGACAAGATATTAAAACATCCTGAAGCGTCTCAGTCTTATTTCAACATTTCGTCGTACGGGCTTAATTTTCTGGAAAAAGCGGGACGCAATAAAGGGCAGGTTTAAGAATAATAATGTGTTTGGCATGCCCATTTATGGATCTTATCTTTAGACAGGAGAAAGCGAAAATGGCTGAAATTGCGAAAGGTTGTTACACTCCATATTATATTAGTTTTTATTTTCCAACCCGAATCATGACTCATGACTCATGATAAACATAAGTAAAGATAAATGAATTTGAAATAGTATTCTTTGCTTTGTCTGTCGTAGTAGATATACCCATGTCACAATTAAACAAAAAAACTCAGTGGTTTGGGCTCTTTCATTGCTATTTATAATAATTTAATAACGCATGAAGTTACTTTAAAATTAAAAAAAACTATGCGAAATAGCCACGACGTTTAATGTTATAAATAGTTCAATTTTAACTATGTCTACATGAAGGTAGTCGGTAGTTATAAATATTTTGATGGCATTTGGCAAATTAACTATACCACTAATCAGCACTCCCCACTGACTGATATTCATACACGTCATTAAATCGCCAACTTAAAATTGATGCATTATTGACCAGTTCATAGTCTTTTGCTACAATATTCCATTGAACTAGAACACGAACGCGTATTGACTACGTACGGAATAATATTATGTTGTTTTGTATACTAACAGCACATTGTACAAAAAAATCATTTAAAAAAATTACCTCGTATTCTGCGTTAGCATACAAATCTTCCAAAATGTAAGGGGGATGAACAGCTTGGGCATGGTGGTAAATGTTCTCATAAGTTGATAATGGTCTGTAGTTTACTAGGTAGCCAGTAACTGTATCATTTAATTTTGCTGGTGCAGTCCAGTGTATAATTGCAAAGTCCTCTTCCACATTAGACACGCGGAGTTGTTGTGGGGCGGTTGGCAACGCACCATAACCTTCCATCAAACAGTTGGAATACTCACCCATATACCTCAGACATCTACACAAAACGTAGAAAGAACAGAAAATGTAATAATTATAAAATGATGAGTTTTTTATATTTATTTATTTATTCAGAAAATGTAATATGCGTAGTTTGTCCATGTAGGGTTTTCAGCACAAGTTGAAAAGAATGTTTGAACTTTGGGATGACGAGAATATAATACTCATTCAGAGAATATGAAAGCCATAAAATACCATAATGGAGAATTCACTCCCATTTAAAATGTATAGCTGGTTAAATTCATCATGATGTAATTCATCATTGAGTTGAGTGATACAATAATTTCGTAAATACCACTACTTCAAAGATGATAAGATGAGGAATATTTTCTGACAATTTATTGTTTATAACAGTTTCTTAGTATGTAGCTAATCAAGGTATTTGCAAACAAGTTTGACGCACAACCCCATTAAAAACGATTATTTATGCATAAGCAATTTTACAAATAACCAAAGACATTTTGCAAATCAATCCACATTGAAGACATGTAAACGCTACCAATGTAAAAGAGATGTAATGATTAAAATGATATGCCATCTACAACGCCATTGAATAACTGAAAATAACCACATAAAACATTATGTAGTACATAACACGAATAATAGTATAAATTGCAGTACAAATAAAGAAAATCCTAAGTCCTCATACGCAATAAAGTTACATTGTATGGAAGAAGTTGCCACTTGTATTTATGTACAAGTTGTACTACAAACATACAAATCAACCACTCACTCATAGAGAAGAGCTTAAACTTAACCTCTTTAATCAGAAAGGATTTGCCATAAAATATTTTCATCCTCTATCTATGAAAAGATTTTCTATTCTACGAAGAAAATGCTCCATATATGTTTTTGTAGGCTTTCTCGGATTTAACATATTATGTACACAAAATGTATCTTTTGCCTCATTTACTAACCTGCTTCTGCTCTTTGTAAGCTTAAAATATCTACATACCTACATAGAATTCCATGTATCATGAATGCATTTCATTTGATGCTACCCATTTTAGAGCTTAAAACATATATATTTATGAAGCCTTACACTTAGTTGCCTTACATGTGAGCATAATTCCAAATGGGGAAAGCAAATGCACAGCGACAGAGAAAAGAACTGGATGAATGTTCTACATTTTTCAAGGGCTCTGCTTTTTCCAGCCTGCCATTGTTCCTACTCCACGGAATTTAATCACTGTCAGTGAACAACATGATAATGATGTGTACTCTATATAATAATATTTTCCAAGATACAAATACATATATAAACACGTATGTTTTACTTATGCACTACTCTATATAACTTTAGAAGAATGGGAAGAAAAAGATAGTCTCTTATTATTACTCCCGCTTTAATATGTATGTATTTGTATTATATGTATGTATAACATATAATTCTGTTATATAATATTATCGGAATATGTCTACCTACATGCATACGTATTTGTATTATAAAAATATAGTCCTTTCTTTTGCGTTTGATCGATATTGTCCAAATTATAATTCTGAAATAACATCACC
>JAHZNC010000523.1:0-11762 GCA_027744095.1 Zhuqinia jingwanae | reverse complement strand
TGGAAATTGGCTTCCTGTTCTGCATTTCTCCCCCAAGATGACTCCATTCCTTGTGGCAAAATTTTTGAACAAAAAATGCCGTCGCGTAACCATCCATCAAACAATGATTAACCCTCAAGAGAACCAAAGACCTGACCTCGAGATCCCTGTCATCTTTGTAATTAGGTAACACCAGCACTTCCCATGGTGACCTACTTGATTCAAATGGTAGGTTGCTCAAGGTGTTTGCTATCATGTCCCTCACCTCCATTCTGGTGACAGGACGGTGAGGACACTGAGGATTCAAGTAGGCAACATGATCTTCCAGTTTGAAGTTGTCCACTTCATACCAACAATGATAGCCGTATTTTCTCACAATTTTCTGTCTCAACTCTGGAAATATTCCAGGATTTATCACATTTTCCTTTAATGTTTGGACAACTTGTGGTATATCCAGAGGATCCGCTAATGGAGAGTATGGCGTTAAAACTGCATACGGTTTTAAATATGGATCCTGCCCTGCCAGAACTCCATCAATGCCCTTTAAAAGTTTACCAGCTTTGGGATCTTTACTCAGTATCCTTTCAACTGATTTTCGGTAAATCCAAAATGGAATCAAAATCAAGGAAAAAATTGGGTATCCCAATAAAACAATTGCAGTTGAAATGAGTAAAATGAGTGGACTCCTTAGTGAATAATGCAAAAAGTTGGGAAGCTTCATTTCGAACAATTTATATGGGATGAACTAGGTCTTCCTTGGAAGTCTGTCCGAGAATAAATAAAAGTTCATCCCAGGCAACTTAGTTTTATTGATTTTACCATCTCATCCAAATAACAAACTTTATTTGTTTTTTGGCGAAAAAAACTTGTTTTTTTACGTCATGGAACAGATTTTTTGTGATAAAAGTTACATACACAGATCAAATATATAAAAAGTCGTGTGATACTCATGGGTATGCGTACCAGGAACCCGTTAATTCTCGATTTAATGGGCTACTTTACGTTCAAAACTAGATCAGCGTCTCGCATCTTATTTATGAATTTGAGTTTTAATCGAATAAAACAATCAGTCAATTAATTGTAAGCAATCCTGCAATTTTGGGACAATATTTTGCTTCTTTTTTCCTATGATGAACTCCTCCTTACGCCTGTTAACATTTGCTTTTTAGCCATGTCAGATCTCTACCCAATTAAGATGATATTAATGATTTTTTTTCCTTGTGTAATTTGCATTCTGCAGGTTTTTAAAGACGGTTAATTATAGGTTAAACACATTCGTAAAATAATGTTATTTCATTTATATATTTGTTGTTCAACTTTATCTAATATTATATTTTGTTTTCGTAATTACATGCTCACAAAGCCAAATTCAGCTTAGTTGAGCGCATTTGCAAGCGAGTTTTCACTATGCTGAGAATACTCGAACGTTTCATGTAAGCGGGTATTGGACCTATTACAGCACGGAACAAAATTTTTATAGCTCAATAAAACCACAATAATTAACAATGTACCTAGTTTACTACGGCCATCATCAAAATGCTCATTTTATGAAAATTAAAAACACTGTACAAGTTTATCAACCAACATATAGGTTGGTGGTGGTGAGAAAAAAGTGGTAGAAATAACGTGAGAACACAAACATCAACAACATTCAACAACATCAACATCAACAACATCAACAACATTCAACAATAATTGCAATTTATAAATATGATAATATCGATCAGTTTCCTCTCTTGGAGTTCAACACAACAGGAGTTCTCACTCATATTTTGCACTTTGAATAAATTTTATTTGGAATTTTCCAAATAGTGTACATTTCATTTATCTTAAATCTCAGTTTTTTTGTGAGCTGTGGGTTGCCATTTATATTGCACAAACAACAACAACAACAAACATACAAATTTAAAAAAAAAAAAATAAGGCAAATGAAAATAATGTATTTTTTATAGACATAATATCCAAAATTTGAATACCATTTTAAGCTTGTTATCAAAGACGCGCCAGGCAGCAGAACAACAAATTTTTTCCCAGATTTACCTTTAATATATTCCCTCACAAGTTGGCAATGCTCAGCCATAACTTTATGATAACATTTGCGGATTCATTTGAGATGCAGAAGGCAACAACCATAGACATTGAAAGATCGTCGCTCCAAACTCCAAGTGGAACAAGGAAAAATATGGTGAGACGTACATACCTTGTTTCTTTTAAATTGTAGTTTGTTGTCAAGTGCCAATAACTTTTTTATACGTGACTCAAATCAAATAAAAAATAAGGAAGTAAAAAGGTAATTAAAATTCAATGGATCATGTATATACAGCTGTTACATGAATCGAACACCATTTCAAAAAACAGATCTCCACTCCACTCAGTCGTGCATACTATTCTCATTATTACACACCGGAAGTACATGTAGGCATTCGGTTTGTTTATAATTTACCTGATCCAACAATACCTAACGCTAATTGCTTAAATTAAGTGATAAAGCTGTATATTTACTTTTATTTACTTCATAAAATGACCCGGTTCGTATGAGGTTTTTACGGATGTCTTGAAAGACTTTTTCCTCAACGTTTAAAAAGATATTATATCAAAGTTGATATTTATGGGGGCGATGTGATACGTTCATTACAAATACACGACACTAATATAATTAATATATTTGCCACACATGCATTGTCAACTGGCCGGGAGTCAACCTCCGGCAGTTTTGAGATAAACACCTGTGTGGCCACAATTTGCTCTCTTCTGCTGTTATGTAACCAAATTGTTTTACACAATTTGTTCATAAATTGCATAGAATGCCTTAAAGATTAATTACTAAAAGTCCACAAGCGCATAGAGTGCGTGCTGAAAAAATTCACACGGTAGCATCTTAGACGTTGAAGAATTGCTGCAAAAATTCAAATTAAATGGATATGAAAAATGTGGGGGATTTATTTTTGTTTTGCTTGCCTACTGGAATTTTGTTGTTGTTTTCTGGCAAATGTGTCTTTGTATTTTTTTAAAAACAATTAATAGTTCGTAAACTAGAATGCAATCATGCAACAAAAGTTGGACAATCATAAAATTCAACAATAATAATTTTAATGTTAAAAAAGGTGTAAGGAAGTTTGTAGCATTATAACACATACTTATTAAATAAGATGTTATTATATGATGCAATCTCCAAAGTTTAATATCAAGATTTCATTCTACGCTGCTATGTAGCAAATTATGCACGTGCTGGAGATTTTAATTTTTTCATTAAAAACATTTAATAACTTCCTGTTTTTCTAAAAAATTTACATTTCAATGGATAGGTATGTACATTGTGTGCAATGAACAAAAGAGATTTTTTTTGCTATTTATCAACAACACAAAATATCTTAATAGTAAACCTTGCATTCATAAAAAAAAGTATATAACGATTCACAATAACGTTATTATGATAATATGAAGAACACGTGAAAAAACACAAGTTTACATATTCATGTGTACTTACATACATGACAAAGTTCCTGGGTAACTTGTATGTGTACTGCATTTAAGGATTATAAATCTCTTTCGGGTACCTTTTCACAATTGTTTTTTTTTGTAGCATGAAGGAGCATACCATTTACTTACCTTAATGCTTACACTTGGGTTTTTTTGTTAAAAATAAAAAAGGATTTTCTTTCGTAAAATGTATTGTTGATTTCTTCATTGGCATTGGTTTTGGTCATTTGAAGGCATAATATTTTTCTTCTTGTTGATATCAAAAAGTAAATTAATTAATTCATTGCTGTTTTTGGTTACTACTGTAAAATATCTGTTATTACAACTAAAATTCAATAAAAATCAATATTTTTTTTATGAAGGAGAATGAGTTGTGAACAGGGTGGGTTTGAAGCCAATTTATTACTGGTTACAATATTATCTGTTACTGTGCTGTTATTCCCCTTTTTAGTACAATCTCAGTTAGGATTTCCAGTAAATCCACTGATACATTTTGGTGATGGATCTTCCTGTGTTCCATATTCCATTACCATGTTTATGTTATCCGCTGTATTTGAAAACTGTGAGGACACTGCAAGAACTAGCCTGAAGACACGACATCCTGATCAAAATAAAAAGACGGTACTTAATGTTAAATTTAAAAATATCATAAAAATGTATTGACAAAAAAATATTACTACGTGACATAATAAACTGTACATTAAATTTTTGTTCATATTTATACAGCCACAGATTCTGGAAACACATGGATATCCCTTTGAAACGTACAATGTGACAACAAAGGACAATTATATTCTCACGGTGTACAGGATCATAGGCAGTCCAAACAGGAATGGATACGCACCCACAAAACGGAAATATCCTGTTTTTCTCCAGCACGGCATTGGTGCCGCATCAGATTGCTGGAACTTTCAGCCTGGAAATAGAAATTTGCGTAAATATTTAAAAAACATTGGACAATAATAAGGCATAATTGTTATAGTGCGAATATTAGTAAAACATTTTAAAGCTAAAATATTGGGTTTAAAAAAAATTTAGTTTTTAAATTGGCCGACGCTGGATATGAGATTTTGGTGGGGAACGCCCGAGGCACAAGCTACTCCTTGGGACATACAACCTTCAACGCTGAAAATGATCTTAAATATTGGGATTTTAGGTATTTGCTAACTGACATGATGATAATGTGATCCAGAAATACACACATTTAAAAAATAAAAATAAAAGTTTCAAATAAACTTCCATGATTTCGTCATAGCCATCATGAAATGGGAATGTTCGACATACCTGCAGTCTGTCATAAGATTCTGTCCGTGAGTGGAGTAAATCAACTGTTTTATATTGCTCATTCGTTGGGAACAAGCATGATGTTTGTTGCGCTCTCTGAAATGCCAGAACTGAATTCAAAAGTGAGAGCTGCGTTTTTACTTAGCCCTGTGGCTTATCAAGGAGGCTCGTACAATCCACTGAGGATCTTTACCCCGCTGTCATTTTCAAACTCTTTGGTAGGCTACCGTGATGAAAAATTATATCTAATTACTTTATGTAAATCTTTAAATATAATGATTTTTTCCTTTAAACTGATTTAGTTTCAAGCCGTAAACGTGGCCTTCAAAGGTCGTGTTGCATGGTCTCATCCTGCCCTGGATAAAATTGGAATTTCCTTGGAAAACCTCTGTACCACCACAGCCGTGCGGTGCGGTGTGTGCGATAACTTGATGTTTATGATGTTGGGTTACAATGCTCCTCAAATGAACTCAGTAACGTATATACATTCTCCAGAGAAAAATTATATTCATCCAATAATTTACCATTCTAAAAAAAACTTCAATGTTTTTTTTAAAACATTTTTTTGTCAGACTGAATTACCAAACATTGCTGCCAAGCTAGTTAATAGCGCATCACTTTAAAACTTGGGCTCACAATGGGCAAGCAGTAGCTTCCTGCAAGTTTCGTCAGTACGACTATGGTGTCCTTGGAAACTTACAAAAATATGGGAGCATGCAGCCACCCGACTACAAGCTGGGCAATATTAGAGCCCCCCTATATTTTTACACTGGAGACCGGGATAACATTGTGTCACCACTGGTTAGCTCTCTGTTACATGAACATGAACCATAATTATTATTATTAATTCGTCTTGGAATAAGGGTTTTATGTGATGCTTGAAAAATATTGCTTACTTTAACAGGATGTAAACATGACAGCCCGGTATTTGGCTCCTGGCGTTCTTAAAGAGATTTACAAGGTGGACGATGCGCTTTTTAATCACAATGATTTCATTGTTGCCAAGGATGCAGATAAGCTGCTGTACAACCGAATTTTAAATCAAATGGAATTACTCTAATGAAAAATAATAATAACACATGAAATGTTGACAAATAGTTAGTTATCTTACTAAATTTTTACACTAATCAGCATACTCCCACACATATTTGAAATTAGCGCTAGCACCGTTAGACATGTATTCCGTCGTATGTCGTAGTACTGTCCGCTTTTCACTGCCTCCACTTTGTACGCCCGTACCAATCTTCTGGACAGTTGGCCATGAAGCTTTTTGTTGACAAGATATCTCTGGAATTTAACGCTATGCTCATTAACCATTGCAGTAAATGTAATGTACATTGCAATTATTGTGATTCCTGAGGTTGCCATGCTAAATCCAAAAATGCCCACAAGTGGATTACTTTTTGGGGCCAACCGAACACTGATCATTACACCTGCTGAGATCATCAAACCTGTAAATGTTTTGATGCTGGGAATGTATATCCTACCATAAACGCCATTAAATACAGTAGTCAAAATCCGAAGTTTGGAATATACCAACATTTGCCCCTTGATTTGTACAAGTTTGGAATTCAAGGAGGATCGTTTCCTTTGTTTTGCTTCATTAATCATTAGCATGATTGTTATTTTAAATGTATGCATGTAAGCCAAGTTGAGATGAAGGGTGAGGAGAAAGCTGCCCCAAATGTGAAATACAATCCACATGTCAACAATCATGCCAACAAGAGTCGCCAAGGAATCCACACTTTCCGTTGATTGGGTTAGCGCAAGTGCAAGATGATAAAAGTATGAGCCCAGCTGCCAGTACTCCTTCCGAAAATGATATTGTATTGCCACCATAAAAGTAAGGCCGGTAGAAAGACATTGCACACAAAGCCAATATATTATCCGTGTTCTCACTTGCACAGATTTAGTAAATGCTTCGGAACCGAATTCTACCAAAAAAAGTCGAGTTTGATTAATAATTCCATGAAAATGATTATGATTGATTATTACAATTAAAAAGTTTGATAGTTTTTTTTAACCATTCTGAACATTTTCAACAAACTTGACCAGACCGTTTCCCAGTTGCATAACCTCCTGTCCCATTTTCAGGTGGGGCATGTGATGATTCACAAAATTTAAAGCAAACATGGTCCACATGCAGTGAAAAGACAACTTGTCGTAATGACGAGCCGATAAATAGGTTGGAAGTAAATGGACCAAAAAACCTGAGCAGGCAATAAAGCACACGAGACAAATCAAACAGGAAAGCAGCCAAAGTGCATATAGTGGATGCTATTCCTTTTCTGGGAAAACTTTATATGAAATCCTGCCACCCATTTCAATTGATATGGGAAGGAAAGAGAACAGAAAAAGAAGGAAAACATGTTCTCGATCAAAGCTTGCATGATGTAAATTTTTAAAAAACAAAGAAATATTTGGATAATTTTTTTGTTAGATTTAAAGCAACTTCCAAACCTCAACTGACCTAAAACAGTGTACCTACCTATCTAATAGGTATGTTTCATTTGATACACGTCCAATGGATCAGGAAAAAAATAAAATGTCATTTATAAAATATATAATAAAAATAATTGTAGGGTTGTCTCTGGTATATGAAAAGTCAGAAATGAGCTATTATTTTCTTCCGTAAAAAATGGTACTATGGGGTATTTTGAGAATTTTCTTATGATGGACGTTTCTGCGTATAAATAGTTATTATCTAAATGTTGGCATCCTTTTCGTATTGTGTGTAGCTATAGTTAATATTATTGTTTTCAAAACATGTTATTATGAATGGTTGACGGCCTAGATGTAGATCATTATTGAGCATTGTTATTAGGAATGGTTATGCACAATTATGGGGAGCATAAGACGATATCCAACTCAATAAATGGTTCCTGTTTTCAGGTAATCACTCTTTACATGAAACAGACTAAAACTGTATTTGTGATTTACCAGCTCTCAATTTTTTACCAAAAATAAAAAATAAAAAATTAGTGATTGGGTTGGAAAATAGCTACAAAACTTCAAAATAAAATAAGAATATAACGCGAGCATCATCGGGTTTCTGATAAATGAACGAAAGCTTCATATTTTCTGTTTAAAATAAAATAAATTAGAGCATATGGAGTCATATATGGTAATTGTATTTTTCAATACTTACTTAAACACTTTTCACATTCGCATATATTTACTCCCATCTTTAAGTTGTTACTATCAATACTTATTTTCCCACACCAGACAACAAGGTATTTACTTATTGTTACAAAGTTACATGAAACACGAATACAGATAGGTAATAATGTAATTTTGCCAACACAAGGTCAGCTTCTCCCAGGTTACAATATATGCGGAAACTGCATATAATGTAATTGTTTTTTAATGGCTATATATGTTATGCCACAAGATAAACAAATCAACTAACAACATTTTTGTTACTAAATATGTATCGATTTGCGTGAAAGCTGTTTTTGGTTGCTTTTGTGAGAAAAAAACAAACAAAAGTAACATGCGAGCAATGCATGCGAGAATATTCACACGAGCAAAAATATTGTGACTTTTTTAGTTGTGCTCCGTATTTTTTCGTAGTGTTTTTTGATTAGGTAGGTACACGCAACCACTGAGATGGGCAAATGACAAGATGTTTTAAAAACTCGTTAATGAGTAAAGATAAACCTATAAAAGTTTATATAAAAAAGAAGACATGATCCATATTATGTATTTTATGTAAATATTGGAATATTTTATATACCTACGTACACGGACATTGTTCCATTGTTGAACTTAATGTGGCTTCAATATTCAACCGTGTTTAAAAATTTTTTCTTCACCGCTGCTCAAACTCAAAAACAAATCTTTTATCTTGTATCCATCAAATATTTTTCGGGGGAAGTGGTAGTGTGGTGGTCCAATTTTTGTGCTGTCAATGAAGAGAAGACAATTTTTATGAATGGGATGGGATTTAGCAGGCTTCATACATTTTATAATCGTTGTCGAAGCAAAAAGCTGCCCGTTTAATACATGGGATTTGAATGTCTTCTTGGGGTTTATAGAGAGTGAGCTTTGAATAGTGGCTTTTTGTACATTTAGATGTTTTTTTTTTCAAAACATTTATTCAATTTTTTAATGCAATAGAAAAAATTAATTAACAAAGTATCAAATTGACATGTAATAAAATCTCCACAAATTTGGAGAATTTGCTACTATCATTATATTTTAAAACATTCACATATACTTATTTTTAAACATTGGGTTTCCGTTCCAAAGTTTCAAGTGTTGCCATGACAAAATCGGTTATAGTGTCTGCTCCACTCTGATCCAATAAGTTGCACTTGGGGTTGGGACCCGCCGAATCTATCCAAAACTTGTCGTTAATGCACAAGGCACAAAACACAAAAGCTTCAACAAATTAAATTAAAACATGCGTACATTAGTTACATGAAAAATTATGAACATATATCTGCATTGTCAGGTTGGCAACATAGCAATTTTTTAAATAAAATTAGCAAAAAAGGTTACCTAAGCCAACAGCTGGCTTTCCACTTAAGCTGAATTGATCTGTTCTACAACCAAAAATGTCATAGGGAACTGTCGGACCTGGGAAATTTGTGAATAACAATGTGGTTGGCGTTACATCTTCCGGGACATGGCGAATAATCAAAGGCACTAATGCAACTAAACTCATGGCATGATAAAATACAAGTGGCCGGACTGAATTTTTCAACTTGTGGAATTCCTTTCCAATAAATTTCATCGTTCTGACTGGATCATTTTCATTAACTTCAATAGGTATTCTGACAAACGACCAGTGATTTGTAAGGGTGCCTGGATGTCCAGGCATAGGAAATGGTAAAAATGCATGAATCCACTTGGGAATGGGTACACCTGCTTGCTTTACTGTTTTATAGGCTGCTTGGGTGACCAAACCTGTCAACAAAGTGGTCATGTCGATACCATGCAACTTTTTTATCTCTTTCAACCTTGCCGCTGGTATGGAATGTGTGATCTGAGAGTGCCAAATTGGCTGTGAGTCTGGCTTTAACACGTTCCCAACAAATTGGTGTTGATCACTGGACAAAAACATCATTTGGAGCAAATGGTAAGGTCCAGTTAATAACACCAATATCATTTTCACAACAGAAAAAAATGTGATATCCTTTTGTTCTGATGTCAACTTTCTTCCTTCAAAACCACCGTAAAGCTAAATTCCATGGCTTGTGACACCATTTTTGAGTAAATGATGCTGTAGCGTAGCCGTCCATCAAACAATGATTTACTCTCAAAATCACAAGAGACTTGGCCTCGGGATCCCTATCATCTTTGTAATTTGGTACCACCAGCACTTCCCATGGTGACCTTGTAAGTTCAAATGGTAGGTTGCTCACGGTGTGTGCTACCATGTCCCTCACCTCCATTCTGGTCACAGGATGACACGGGTTCTTAGGATTCAGATAGACCACATGGTCCTCCACTCTGAAGTTGTCAACTTCATACCAACAATGATAGCCGTATCTTCTCACAATTTTCTGTGTCAACTCTGGAAAGATGCCAGGATTTATCACATTATCCTTCAAGGTTTGGACAACTTGTGGAATATCCAGAGGATCCGCTAGGGAGTTGTACGGAGTTAGAACGGCAAGTGGACATGCATAGGGATCCTGGCCAGCCATCATTCCGTCAAGCCCTTTTAAAAGTTTACCAGCTTTGGGATCTTTACTCAGTATCATTTCAACTGATTTTCGGTAAATCCAAAACGGGATCAGAATCACGGAAAGAATGGGGTAGCCCAGTATTACTGCTACTGTTGAAAGAACTAGAATAAATAAAAATCTAAGAAATTGTTGCGTGAGATGGACGACCTTCATTTTGAGAGAGTACAGATTGGAACGTACGTCAATGTGAACAACGTATTGGTGAATAAATGAGTTGATCCCGATCAAATATCTTTTTGTTCAATTTTGAGAAATAAAAACATGACGTGTTCAATATTATTCCTGGATAAATTTCAATATCTATTAAATAAACTCCAAAACATAGTAAGAATAACGCATGCATCGTGTATAAATGATATGATAACTTAATTGAGTGGCAGTTTCATGTTTTATTTTATAATTCATATTATTGGATATGGTAGTTGTATGTTTATGAAATACAATGATTACCAAATTACCACATTCAGTATTTAGCTTGTGCTTATCCCATGCTCAATATTTTTAAGTTTTAAAAACTAGAACGATTCTAGCACACATACAGTTGGTGCCTATCGTCTGGTGTTGTCCCATAAAAACTTGGGCTAATCTTGAGCTTGATATGCACACTCTCAGCACAACCAGCACAAGCTTAGTACATTCACAATATATGTAAGGTTTGGTATGGGTTAGTGCTTCTTCTTATCTTATTCCAATTGTGTTCTTATAATATGCTAAATTTTATTTGTTATTTTCTAGTAGGTATAGTAGGTTCATAGTTTTACATGTGGCATTTTATTTAAAAACCAAATACTAACATTTATTAATTCAGCATACAAATTATAAAATGAAGTTATATCTGTCAGTGGGGGGAGGACGACGCCACAGTCGTCCTGGGCGACGGAGACGTCACCCTACAAAGTAAACAAAGAATTTTAACCAATGCTGTGCAAACACTCAGCACTCCAGCAGATCATATACCAACGTAGCTGTGAATGAATATATTTGTGCGGTACGTGTATATGTATGGATTTGGATATTAATGGAGTGGTACTAGGAAAATTAATTTTAATGAGAAATATGCAGTTGCATTAATACACGTAAATACGATAGAAAACACTTGTGAAAAAATTGCATTACATAATAATATTGAAAGCAAAGGCTTGAACTTTAACCTAATTCCACAAATATTTAATTATTGAAGGACAAATTGAAAATAAACAAATAAACCCTTACAACGGGATAACGAAGTAGCAAAGCAGTGAGAGAACTGTTTCTTAAAATAATAATTTGCATATTCGAAATCAGAGCATCAAAGTACATCGACTTATGCACTACAAATTTTTT